>NIPQ01043755.1:0-10552 GCA_002806875.1 Lepidotrigona ventralis hoosana | reverse complement strand
GATACTCTGTGTAAATTGAGAGATGGGTGTATTTAGTCATTCGCACCTGACCAAACGGATCACCTTGTCACAGATTGCACAAATTTTTGACCCACTCGGCCTGATCGATCTAATAATTGTCTACGATGAAATACTGTTGCAATAATTTCGGCAATTACACTTAGTGGCTGCAATTTCGGACTGATATGCAAAACACTGCGGATCAAAATATCGATACGGATGGAATCAGATTGCGTAGAACTACGTAAATTTGTTGACGCTTCGGAAAAGGCGTATGGTGCGTGTATTTATCTATGTGTACTGTCGAAGTTGGGAGAGTGGAAGGCTCGATTATTGTCAAATTACGGACAGCGCCTAAGATCTGTTAGAATTGAAGTGGATTGTGTGGCGCATTACTGTAGCGCAGATAGCTTTGATTTATCTTTAGCACATGACGCGAAGCATCAGATAATTATACTTGATAATAGCCACATTACATATTTATTCAGTACGAGCATTGGCGATTGTTACACGCAGGCTGCCAATTCACGACAGCCTCCATCCACGGAAGAGATATTGAATAAGTGTGTCCGATGTTTCAGAGTATGATCACGGAAAGTCGAAGTTTTAATGGGATATCTACCAACTGCACGCGTCACTCTGAAACGGCTAAACCGTTCATTACCTGCGATATAGATTACGCCGGTTCGATCCTAACGAAGGAAAGGATCCGAAGCAAAATAATTCTAAATATATACATCAGTATATTTATTGTTTCACAACGAAGACCATCCACCTAGAAGTAGCCATGGATTTAAGCCGATGCTTTTTGAGAAGATTTATATCTCGAAGGAGTTTACCTTTGTTGGTGCTCACAATGAGCTAGGAAAATTGTTGCGCTGACCATATAGAATGGCTGGAATTCCTGGCTGAATTGTGGCTCAATCCTCTCTATACATCTCACTTTAGAGGATTATGGAAAAGCGGTGTAAGAGCGGTGAAATATTACCTCATTGGAGGATTTATTGGAAGCTACGTTTGGGAAATTCTATACCTTAGTCACCAAGATTGAAGCATGTTTGAATTCTCGACAATGTACACCTTGTCCTCGAATCCCACCGACCTTAATCCGTTGACTCCCGGTCACTTGCTAATCAGTGGCGCTTTGAAAATGGTCCCGGATCAAGATGTTGCGACTAGGAAGATATCAATTACTGCAAAGGATGTTTCAACATATTTTTCAGCGTTGATGCCGCGAATACTTGCACCAACTGCGCAATAGATGGCAAGCGGACACATTTTATGTTAATTAAAAAACAGACACCATGGTGGTGATCAAAGAGGACCATCTTCTACTTAGACTGATGAAATCATCCGGCGATCATTGACTTTATATCTTGTCCATCGAGGGCGAGAAGGACAATGATTCCCAAAGAACAAAGAGAATTCATAATCGTTGTATTATATTCGTGTGTTGTATCATTGTATCATAATTTGTATCAGTGTATCAATATTTTAATAATTATTTGTAAGAGTATAAGATTTAGTAGATAAAATGTACAAATCTAGATGTTATGCAGAGTGGATGTGTGATATTTATAGTTAACACTTTATCGACCGATAGCGGTTGAACATCCTATATATTTTTTACCGTTTACTCGGTCGCAAATACATTTTGACACCGGCTCTGTTTAGGCTTAAAATTAGACAGTTGCGCGGGAATGTATGAGCTTTTTCTTATGCCTATAGAAATGTTAAACTAAACATTGTGAACGTGCTTACTATATTGTTCACTTTCTGTTATTATAGGATGATTGAATACAATTTTTAAAAATAACATCTTTTATTTTTATGATATTAGTATTAAACATGAATGATTTTCAATAAATAAATAATAGTTTAATACTTTTTTAAAATGTGATATTGCTCAAAATAGTCACATGTAATGAAATATTGCAAAACTTACAGATATTCTAAAACATGTTCTACTTCTTTTTCTTTTTAGATGCATAAACTATTAGGTTGGGAAGAAAGTTCAAGCTCAAAGAAAACTTTATTAATCAAAATAAAGACCATTGCAATCAATGCAGTTTTGCCAAAGAGAAACTTGAAATTTTAATCGAAAATAAAGCATTTAAAATCAAAATAACAAAAACCGTATGAACTTTCTTTCCAACCTAATACATACTCTGTATTGGCATCTGCCAGTACATTCTTATTCCTCACTTGGTTATTTGGATTTTGACTCATCAAAATTGACTCATCAACCGAAATTTCTCTTGACGGAACGAAATGGTTTTTGAATTTTTTATCTAAAAATTCTAAATAATGGCTTTCTGTATTCAGGCTCCAAGACTTTGGTCGTTTGGATTTGTTTCATGAAAGTGAAGCATCCAAAATATTTGCATAAATCATTCTCTTCTAAATATATTATCAAAGAAAGGAATTTTCGCATTGAAGTTTTGGGATCAATATTCTTGCAGATTACTACCAGTAAATGTGCCCATATTTAGGACAACTCCAAGAAATTCCATAAATTCTTCCACGGTAACATCAACCCACGTATGCCATGTAGACCGTTTGAATAATCTTTTTTGTGCAATTTTATTTCGAGCATAATTGTTTGTCTTTTCTACTATTTTTTCTAATAGTTCATTAGAAAAGAAAAGTTTAAAAAAATCTATAGGCTTTGTGCAGTTATCAGGAATTTTTGTGGCCCTTCAGTTTTGTCACCGTAAGTAAAATCTATCCTGTATGGCACATTGTCCTGAATAGTGACGTCCTCCCATAGCCCATAATTGTCTCTCCTTTCAGTCATATCCTCATCTTTACTGCTGCTTGAACTCGTTGATAAAGGTAGTGTTCTTCTTTTTTTATTGACTACGATATCGCTATCAGTAGTAATATCATTTTCCTTCTTCTTCGTAACTGTCTCTGTCACTATTTCCACAGCAATCTAATTCTTCATTGTCATTCTCAATCTAATTCTTCATTGTCATTGTCAATCAATTCTTCATTGTCCAAATAAAATTCATCATCACTACTTTTCAATTCATTTATAATTTCTCCTTGTAAATGTTTGGCCATTTTCAATATAGCAAAAAATTTTAAATCATAACACAGATTACACATACACTGGAGTATTTACGTGGCGTTCTTTACAAAACTGAATGAAATTGTGAAAATATGTAAAATAAAAAAATATATAGATATATCTTAAAAAATATATAGATATATCCTATATATCAGGGGTTCTCAAACTGGGTGCCGCGGCAATAATATATAATTTTCACTAAGATTTAGCAATTTAGCAGTAGAATCCGTTTTTATAACATGGCAACACCATTATCTCCTTATCTATGCTACGTTTGCTACTCGTCGGCTATATTTGTAGTTATGCGTGTATAAGAGTATATAATAGCGTAGGTCTAATATATATATAACAACTATAAAGAAATTTATGTTGTCTTTTATTTTTTATTTTTCTTTGAAGATTTTTTTATAAATAAATGATCTCGGGAACAAAATCAATTAGCTAGAACAAAAGAGAAAAAATCTTTTATTATCTTTTATTTATTTATTTTATTTTATATATACACACATTTAAGCAGAAACTAAAAGAAAACAAATTGTAACAAAAATCCTTAGAATGATTAAGGCCAGCAACGATAGTAATTTGTGGCATGGACAGGATTTAAGCCGGTTTTAGAAATTTTATATTTCTTAACATATTGAGTCTGCATTCCAACTGTTAACAACGAACGGCCCTGTCATAAATTATGGTACTCAGGATGAACAGGGTTCATATGACTCCTTGGGAAAGTGAAAGTTGCACTTTCCATCAAAATTTCCATCACAGTTTTCCTACAAAGGAAAATACCCAAATCTTCACCAGAGAGGATTTTGAGACAGGTAGACACAGACCTTCATCGAGAAGGGAGCTGAAATCGGTGCAGGTTTTTCCGATTTCAAGGACTCCTGAACAAAATCAAACACACCTCGATGTAGCGGATGATTCACATAAGGCAGGCGGTACCTCTTCGGTAAAGTTGAGGATTTATATCAAATGATCCACTCGCTCCTCGTGGGGCTCCCTGGAGATCTGTGAACGAAGCGTATGCTTTCGAATACAGGTCGCGAAAGAGTGAATGTTCGAGAGAAAGGAGAAGTACAAACAACCAAACATGAAGGACAGCAGAAGAAGACACAACTTACTGGTGCAGAAGGTTTCGGAACCTCCAGGCCTGGTGCGACGAGGATGTTCGAGCGTTATCGGGCGTCCGCGAAGAGACTGTGCGAAGGGTGGACCCCAGGCCCCAAGTACAGACGAGTACTGGGATGAACCAAAACATAAACAAGGAAGTACAAAGCAAAGGGAAGAAGGCTACTGATTCAGATGATATCGGAGCTCCCAGGCCCGGTACGGAGGAGATGGTCAAGCGAGTCTCCTCCGGATCGTCATGAATCTACCGTGATAAGGAACAGGTGGCTGCACTCTCATACATATTACTGGACCAGCCGAAGAGGAAGAAAAATCTAAGGAAGAGCTGACGAAGAGTCTGGAGTGTATCACACGTTCCCACTTCGAGGTCAGAAACGGATAAAGAAAGGGAGAAAGAGGGGTCGCTTGGTCTCCACGGAAGAATCCAACAGCTCCCTAGGGACTACACTAAAAACAGGGTTGGGAACGATGAAGAGGATGAGGACTTCATCACTGACCAAACAAAGGAAGCGCCTCTTCCATCCAGAAAGTCAATGCGCCTCCCAACAGACGCAGAGCGAGCTGCCGAGGTTAAACACTTGCCAAGTGCAAACCTCGCATCTGCCATACTTGAAAGTCTAAAGATGGTTGAGAAAATGGCGGCCACTTTTAAAAATCTAAAAAGTACGTATAAGAGATACCTCCGGGACGCGGTTGGAAACACGCAGGGCTAGCGGACCGCCTCAGCAAGGAATGAGACTCTGAGGACTCGTAACCTCAAGTTAGAAGAGTGAGACAGCCCAGACAAAGCAGATATTCTCGCTTGCGACAAGAATAAAGTTAGAGTAGCCCAGCCAATGAAGATGGCAGACGTTCGAGTCAGTGGATTAGATGACTCTGTCACTCCTAGCGTCGACGGTCGCTACCGCGAGTGGTTGCGACGTAGCTGACATTAAGACAGGTGAGACTCGCCATCGCTCTCCGATGAGCTCCAGAGGGGACCATCTGACTGAGATATCCTGCCGCCTCGGCGCATCGGACAAAATATCGTCAATAAATATTTCAAAATACCTAAGTGGTGTAGCATTTGTATCCATATTTATATTTACTCTCGGGGTTGCGGTAAAAGGGAAAGCTGGTGGAACACCCGACAACTTGCAAGAGTATCATTAAAATTCTTTTCAGAACTACTGTTTTCACTTCCTAAATTTACAAAACTGTTGCTCGATTCACAATCACTGTAATCATTATTGGGAGTTTGCAATAAAGGTTCATCATCAGTCTCATTTCCAGAAGATAATGCACGTTTCGACATATCGCAGATTTAGGGTAACAATTCACTGGTCAAGGGTAATTCAAGCGAGTCAATTGCTGTTATTCAACTGAATATAAATTATATATTATAAAGATAAAAGTAATATAATGTAATATAATATTCTTGATCTCTAAAGAGGAAAAAATGATATATGTATATGAAATACTTTTAATGTTTCAAAATAAAATAAAATAGATATGACAAATGAAATTATATATTATACTTATTTTCAATGTTACAAAATAAAATAAAATAGATTCAACGTAGAAATAGCAGTTTCTCATTCTACGTTCTCCCTTTTTTAATTTTGCTTTAATAAAATCTTTTGGCATATTCTTTCTATTCGAATGTACTGTCCCATCTGCACTAGTTTTATTATTAACTAAAGTTATAAACAGCTTTGGTGGAGAGTACCAATTGTTTAATTGTAAGTATAAAGTACATCATTTGTGTAACATTGACAGTGATAGTTCTTTGACAATACTTTCAGATGCACTGTCATTTATTTATTTATGTTCTATAATTATCTATAAATTTATTTTATCACTACCTGTGTATAGTATAGTAAAGTCATAGTAATAACCTGATTCTGAATCCGAATGGATTCATATCGAATCTCGTCCTTCGATGGATTAAATTATTTGTTATATTAAGATAAACGTCCCTTATATTTCATTAGCGATTGATAGCAATGTCCTCTTCTATTATATACACTTCTTTAAATTTTTGATTAAAAAAATTTATCACAGGTTTTATTTTGCGTAATTTATCTGTAAAATGCAAACATCTATAGTTATTTGCAGAAATCATTGCAATGGCGTCGTTTTTCTAAATATTGGCATATCGGTCCTCTTAGACCAATTCATTTGAATTGTTGGTTTCTTAACTCGAGCCATTATTATACATAATGCAATATACATTTTTATTTTTACAATCTACAGGAAACCAAGTTTCGTCAATTGTTATCTTTTATTTTTATTGTTTATTATTTGTTGTTACAATTTTTCCAGAACATATTATCAAATATTATATTGAAAATGACTAATTCTTTTTTATTCGCATCTAACTGATATAAAGTTGCTACTTTTACAGGAGTCTCCGTATAATTGCAGATTTTTGGTTTATTATTTTTTTCTTTGCTTTGATAGTTGATTAACGTCTTCATCGTCGGTATCAATTTCAATAACCAGTCACTAACAACATTTTCGTACAGGAAATAAAATATCTCTACTGTCACTATCACTATTAAATATTATTAAATTATCTATTGAATCACTTAAATTATCATAAAAATATTTATTAAATCATTATTTTCAATGTTAGCACAACTTTCACTATCCTCATCAAAAATATTGCTAAATATCCTCTTGAAAGATATTTTTAAGGATATTTTTCTGATATATTTAAGAAGATAAATTAGAACATGCGAATACGGCTAAGGATACGTAACTGAGACAGAAAATCGGTGAAAATTACGACCTGTGTTATTTATGTTGAGTCCTGTCTACAAATAACTCTAGCCTGTTGTTAAATTTATATGTAGTAAATTAAATTTATATAGTACAATCAAACCTGTTTTTGTGCGGTAGATAGGACAAAAAAAAATATTGAGAAAAAATAGCTTCATAAATAGCTATAACAAATAGTTTTTTACATATTAAAGAAAATTTTTTTTAAGCGGTGGAGGAAAAAGATTTACGAGATAGCGAGAAAGTGCTTTCCAAACAAAATAAATAATTAAATTACACATTTAAAAAAAATTTAATTTCTCATTTTAAACATGGGTAAATTTTCACACAATTAAACACTACTCGTCGTAATCCAAAACGTGCATCTTTTTGTGATGAACTCTTTCAAAATCGCTTTCGTCACTTGAACATATTACAGTTGCTTTATTTTTTGTTACCATGAAGTCGGTGATAAGTTTTTCGCGACGACAGTCGTTTGATCAGCTGCTTGTAAACGTCACGATAGCCAGACATACATGATCGAAACTCTTTTTGGAATTTCGAACGCCTTTCGGAAATGTTATCAATTTTAAGAAAATACTTTTCCAATTTGTTGCAAAGCTGCATATATTTTATCCGCTGTCATAGAATCCAGTTCTTCTTGTTCGTCTTCAAAATCTGTTAAGTTATCGATAATGTTACTATTATTGACGGTTTCGTCCTTAATCATTTCGATAAGATCATTAGCCACTTCAAGATGCTGAATCCGCAACATATGTACACGTACAGATTCTCCACAGGATAAATAAAATTTATTTGTTCACTAACATTTATTAGAAATTTAAATTACTAATATTAAGTCAAATTTAATAATAACAACATAAATGTTTGATCAATAATTTTCTCTTGTGTGATATATTTCAAAATATTGATCGATGCAAAGGCCTACGTTACATACATGCATTCATATCGTGTATATTTCCTTCTCTTATGTTTCAAATATACACATCTTCACCTTGCCAATTTCAAAGTTTTTGCTGTTTAATTTTATATTTTGATATAAAATGCCTCTCTGATATTCGAAAAGAAAAATTATTAATATCTTTAGTTATAACTGTCTGATTTACTGCATTTTGTGGGTGTTTTCGTAGGATTTCTTTTACACACAGAAGATGAAACTTTTCTTTTTTTTTTATCAGTGATTTGTTTATAAATGATGTGAGCGTTATATATTGAACTTAATCACATCTACTTTGTCGATAGCACCCATATTATAATTGTAATCAACAAGTTGGCTTTTTTTTTAATCCCGTGCAATAATCTATTCGTCGACTTTCAGTCACTTCAGCAGTGTGGGCTGCCGACAACATCCACACCTCTCTTTTTATCGAGCCATCGCATTGCCAATATTAATTATTAGCAGATTTATATTCAAATTTTCCATACTTGATTTTTTTTCATTTGCGGTATCCCAATTTTGTTCTTTCTTACAGCTCCATAAGCACTAGTTTTATGGAGTAATGTATACAAATATGGATTTGTGTGCCAATTATCAGTAATTAAAGTATGGTAAGTTACAACTATATTTTCAGATTTACGAAGCGACGAAGTATGTGTTTCAATATTTGTATCTTTTCCAGTATAGATGATAAAATCTAGGATATCTCCGGTCTTGCAATTGTCAGCAGTCAGCAGTTTAAAAATTTTTTTTCACCGATAAGATGCCTTAATTTTATATCACCTCGTTCTCAAAATTAGCAGTCAACAGTTTCAGCGACCCAGGTCCGTACATACGGCCACCACTCGGTGCACGTCCAATATTAAAAGAATCTAACGCACAATAAACTTTCAGTCTTCGATTATAACTCGAACTTGTTTCTTTATTATCTTGAATCGTTTTAATAAAGTCTAATAATTTTTTTTTTCTTCTTTTCTTCATAAAACGTATCAGTTTGTTGAAATGAATTATGAAGTGATTACACGTGAAATTTATCCGTTTGTTCTCATTTTTTACTAAACCTATCTCCGTCAACGTAACAGAATCACAAATGTTAAATGATTTTATATAAAATTGGTTCCTTTTAGAAGGAATGTACTCTTTGAAGTAATACTTTTGTATAACAACAGACTTTCATTAATAGATTTAGCGAAATTTGCTTTAAGTACATCGATTACAGGCTGTAATTTTATTAACAGGTCATTAGAATCTCGTGTATTAATATCATTGAAGTGAATGTTATTAAATATTTCTGTCCCTTGACATGGCTTTAGAAAGATTACCCAATGATAATAATTTATCCGTTGACCAATATTGTTTCAAAGAGAGGTTTTTCCTTTGCGCAATAAACATAGTTACCAAAAAGAAAAATTTAGGAAGACATTTCAGACAATGAAATGTCTTCCCAAATTGAAATTGTATTTAGATTGCTTCCTTTCAATAACATATTTTTCATAAATATTTGTCTTTCCCATTACATGCGAAATTAACTCTTCTGAAAAGTACAACGAAACGACATCTAAATGTGTGGAGTTGGAATTTATATTTGCTTTTATAATTGAATCTTTCATCAAAATGATGTAATATGGGGTTCAAATTACACGAGAAATTTGTAAATGTGTTTCCAAAATCATCAATATTGTCATTACTCGAATCTTCTAAACATGTACTTATTATTCTGCCTTCCTATTCTCATTCAATAACTTAATATTGTTATTTATAATATTGTTTTCACTTTCTAAATCTGGTGCTTCCATGGTCTCTGTAATTTCTTCTTCATCGAACACAGTATCTGCATAACTGTTGCTTTGTTCACTTATTTTACATTTTTTTTTTTTTCATTTTTGGGGTTACAAAATTCTTAAAATAATAACCGAATAGCAAGCAGAAAGCTGACTGAACGCGAGTGACTCAACATTTTCTTATTACAGATTGTCATTTCTTAACACTAAACGTACCGGCATTTTACAAACACCTATCTTACCATAAGAGGTCAAATGATCCCTCGCGGTACATAAGGTATGCAAAGAATTTTTCTCGGTAAAAAATAAAAAAGCTAAGAGAAGAATAGAAAACGAGAAATTGAATAATCAGATAATATAAGAATTTGCAAAAAGTCAGATTAGCGAAAGATAAAAATAAAAAAGCTAAGAGAAGAATAGAAAACGAGAAATTGAATAATCAGATAATATAAGAATTTGCAAAAAGTCAGATTAGCGAAAGAAACAACAACGAATGTACGATTTTAAAGTAAATTTTGAAAAGGGGTCATTTTACGTTTAGTGTTAAAGAAGGTATCGAGCCTCTTAATTTTGCGTCTTTAAATTTTTATTAAAACCAGCGAAACAGCGTTGGAGCTTTCAATAGATTTTTAGTTCTCTTTTCTTTCTTAATTTCTTTTCATTTATTTCGAAGACACGTGGACATTCATATTCTGATCTCTGCTCGTCACACAAGCCATTCACGCTGAATCTTTTAAATAACAGAACTTTGTAGACTTATCATTTGGATTTATTCATTTATTTGTTTTATTTCTTCTCGAAGAGTAGAAGATGACCGTCGCGTTTCCTCGAGGATTTAACACTAAACTTACCGGCATTTTACATATACCC
>NIPQ01043739.1:0-10679 GCA_002806875.1 Lepidotrigona ventralis hoosana | reverse complement strand
AAAAAAAAAACTAAAATGAGAAAACAGTTGTTACAAGTTTGCAACATAACATGTTCCTTCCTTCTAATATCATATATTGGAATTACTTGAATGAATTAGAACATTCAATGAAAAGGATCTAACGTAAAAATTAGCTTACGAATTTTTACGCAAATTCATATTTTTCACAATGTAATTTAATGGAAAAATGGAATCTCGGGAAAGATTGTTTTATGTGAACGTTATAGGAAGCACTATACTCCGAGTATTTTACCTATATTTTTTTTTAAGTTACTGCATTATTGCGTTATTTCATAGTTTCCTAAATATATAAAGACTCGTAGTTCAATTATAACTATGTACCTACGCATGGCAAGACTAAAGTTATTCGCCCATTGAAAGCTAAATAATACAGTAAAATCTAGCTGGAAAAAAAGAATAACAATGAAAAGACACGAGAATCCTTGAAATTTTCTTTTGCAGTTAGAAGATATTAAGGAAATAAAATTTGCAAATTCCAGTTGCAAACTGGCTGAAATTTACTGGTCTAATGGGCAATGGAAATAAAATGAAACGAAAATAAAGAAAGATAGACGTGTATGTAGTTTCAGGTTAAAAAGAAAAATAAATGTACATCGTACTATTATTATAACAGCGATTTATCGCGAATCGAGAAATTTTCAGTTTATTGCAGCCGCAGGATGTCGGGTTTACGAAAATTAATGGCGGGCCGAGTCATCCGGTTGGAAGATGAAACAGAGGGTGGTGATGAAGGCAACGGACTAGACGCTCGAATGCTCGTATATTCGACCTCTGAACTATCTACCTCGGCCGAAGTAGAAGAAAACAGGAAGATCCGGGGGTCAGAGGGCGGACGTTGTTACTCGTTCTCGCTGTTTTCCTTTTATTTAGGCGAAACTGAGCTAGCCAAATGACTATGGCTATACGTTTCCGCTCGTTTCGAAAACCACGAACTCTTTCGTGGCGGACGTGAAATTACTCGATCATACGAATACACGATCTCAACATCACTTTCAAATGCCTCCCGTACGACTATACTTCCAAATATTCATCACTTTCTTCCTAGATATCGATACGGCGTCCAATTTTCCGGTCTGCGCACNAACATTTTTTTTTTTTTTTTTTTTTCAAAAAGAAGACGCTCTGGTGTGGAATATTTCATAGCGAAAAGAAAACTCGAATTAATAGACTTCAAGACAAATTCGTATACTGAAATATCCAAATTTTCAAGCTTTTCATTCAAACATTCGAAACGTTCGAATTCTCAAGTTTAAAAAAATTTCAAGTCTCAGTGGTTCAAAGTGTTCTAAAGCTTTCAAACATGTAAGCTGTCGAGTGTTCAAACTTTTAAATTCTCAATCTCTGAATTTTTACATTCTCAGGATATCGAATGTTCGAGTCGTCGTGTTTCCAAATTTCTGTGCTCCGAAAATTCGCAAAATTTCCAGCTCTCGAATTGTCGAATTTCGAGCATCTAGGGCATTCTAATCCTGAAATTCTCCAAATTTTCAAACTCTCAAAGTTTTTGAGTCACAAACGATCAAAATTCTCCGATTCTTTTAATTGTTTGTAAAATCCAAACCTTCGAGAATCCTTAAGCTTCGAATTTCAAGCTGCCAGATACAAATTTAATATCCATGGAAACGGGATCATACGCAGTAATTTCCTATGACGAGAGTTAAATTCAATTAGAAGGTTTCCTCGTCGAGCGATAAAGAGAGAAATAGGGCAAAGCTTTAAAGGCGAAGTAATTAGGAGGCACGTGAGCGCATCGGGCACGCAGGCAAGCAATTCCACGGTCAACGAGCTGTCCTTGATGCTCGCAGGACAACGATCACTCAGCAGGGACACACCTGTGTGCTCGAGGAATCCTAGATTTCCCGAAGGATTTGCAGTCGAGAGACGGGAACGGGTGTCATCCTTACGGGCTTCCCTTATTTTCATAACGCGAATACTTTCCGCTCGAATGCCCGGATTCAATTTGAGCTTCGATCTATCCCAGTGGCCAACTTTCCTGGATTTCCGAAAATTCCAAACTTTATTGGAAGAATTGTCTTAAATATGTAACCGTCTGCGGAGGGCGGAATCTTTAAGAAGATTATTTTATTCCCTTGTTCCGCGAGAAAAAATGAGAACGATCGATTAATTTCTGTTTGAACGCAAAAGTTGCTCGCGTTTTCACACTTTCAGGAAATTTTTATGGATATACTACGTGTGCTATAGTGTGTAAAATATTTCGATACTTTCTAGTGAATACTGTGTATATATTCATCAAATTTAGAAGAAATTTAGAAATATACATACAGATTACTTGTACATTCTAAATAACTTTGAAAGTACGTTTCTTACAGAAAAATATCATGCTGAGACGGTATACAAAAATTGATTATTTCAAGCATCTATTACAACTAAAATCAAGTGATAAGATCATGAACAACGAAATTTATGTTCACGTAATACATTTATATAATTTAAATTAATTTTCTTGTACAATATATATTATGTGTGTAGTGGACTTCCATGAAATATCTTGCACCTTTCATACATCTCTCTAAATCAGTTTCAAACTTGATCACTATAATTATGACACTTGTATCTCGCTACAGCGTTAATATAATTTCGAAATGTTTTGTACAACAGACAACATAGATAACGTTCGAATACCGAGAGACATTGTACCTAATGGATTGCGCAAATGAAGTCGTTGTCACGCTATCGATCGATCGTACTTCAAACTGAATATATTTCGTACGTACGCTAATTTAATATCGAAAGCTTTGCTACGAAGCGGAATTCTATCGATGGAAACTCTATTGGGAGGTGGGGGGGACGTTGAATGTCGCGTTTCGCGCTTGAATTTCGTTCAGGGCACGCCCGACTTAAATCTTTGAGTACTGTACTCGATATTATGCTGATTACCTCGCATACCTGTTATTGCCGCAGCAGTGCGTGTTAACATAAGTTAACATTATTTCCCCAATATTGCAACAGCTTTCGACAAAAGCAGAAACTTGATATTTCAAACGAATGAGTCTGGAGACTCTGTGAGTCAGAATATTATAAAAATCCAATAAAATGAAAGTCCTGATACATTTCTCTTTGATTAACTTTTTTTTGACGAAAATTGACTAACAATCTGTATCACCTGTGCTATTTTCAAATACGGTAGCGATCAGTGAAATATTCACTGTAATCCAAAAAAGTAAATTATGAACGTGACCATTGAAAGATACAGAAGGATTTGTTGAAATTTTGCTTATTAAGGCCAATGTCGCTGTCAACAGACAACAAGTGCACTACTTGCAGTTAACAATTATTATTTGTAATATTGTTACGTGCTCCGTGTGAAACCATCAACACGTTCTGTAACACGTTCAATATCAAACAAGTTAATTCAACAAATTCAACACGGCAACCATCAACATTTACAACAAATCCAATTTCACTATTTTTATTACTTCGATGATGAATTTATCACCTGCATTTATCTTTTATTTGTAAAACAGATTCATAAGTAAATAGAATTAGCATAAATTGTATATGATGAAGCTGAATAATTACAGGAATAGTAAATATCACCTGTGACCTACTATTTCGAGAAATAGCATTAATTAACACGAATTAAAACAAATATATGTCGTTTACAATTAATAATGAATATTAACACTTAGAACAACCTTGGTCTTTGATATTATCAAAATATTTTAATTTATACGATTTTGATAATAGTAATTGAAATAAATAAATTTACACGACCACGTCTAAACAGAAATCACTATTGATTTCGTCGAAAATACCCGTGTCTTTTAAGAAACTGTAGAAAAAGAAAATCTGAAACCTGTTCTATCGTTAATGCTACATTAATTTGTATATACGTGTGATGAAAAACTGAAGTTAAAACAAAATGTACCCGAAAGCAGCCGATGTTAAATTCAATAGATGAGCAAGAACAGAACAAAGCAAACATCGATTAAATATAAACGAAACTTTGCGAACTTCAAATTTGTCACGTGAAATATAAAAGAGAAAGAAGAACTAGAACCAAGGAAAAGGGGGGGGGAGAAGAAAAAGAGAGCAAACGGCAGGGATATCGGTGTCGAGCAAAAGTTCAAAGGCTAGGAGAGGAACAGAGGAAACCTACTGGCACATAGTGCGATCTTGTGTTAGGTTACCGCATTCATAAATTAGTTAGAACTCGGAGGAGAGCCGTCCGCCGTGATTCGATTAGGCCAGTGGTTCACGTTTGAAATACCTCGTGACCCAAAGTTTAACGACAACCGTGATATTCTATCGACGATCGTTATCAAGATCGATGGTCTATTAGCTCGTGTGTCGTTGGCCGCGATGATATCGTCTTCTCCGTGGGGCTATCTTGCGATAACGCGCGACGGATCGTCGCTTTATTAATTCACATCGTCTACTTTGCCTCGCTTGCAGCGGCCATGGAGTATTACGTGTATCGTCAACTATTTGTTCGCACGAGGCCAAGCCTCGTTCGAAGCTGACAGAGGCACCGGGGCAACGCTTAATAATAATTAACTGTTACCTGTATTTTACGGTTGGCGAAGTTTCTCGGACATCGAGTTGGCAAGTTGGACCGCTCGAATCGCGGCGTTCGACGTATTTCGCATAACGCTGTCAAAACCATCGATATAACTTGCCCCCGCTATATTAGAGACCCGGAGAGTTTAAAGACTTCGAAACTTTCGACGAATTGACTGTTAAAAGCTGCCTTCTCCGCGATCTCGATGATCTTCTCGAATGCGTTGTAGATATTTTAGACACTTTAGACTACGGTCTTCCAACGGCGGAATTCATTGCGAATGTAAGGCAGAAACCAAAAGAAAAAGTTCAAAATACCGATGTCTACAATGTAGACAAAAATTATAGAAATCGGAGAGAAAGTAGCTTCCTCAACTAACTTTCGTGAAAATGACTATTGTTGATTATTTAAAAAAAATAAATAAATGAATTGAAGCGAATATTTTAATTACTTAAAAAAAAAAATAAAATAAAATGAAGATAAACGGAATTTAACTACAGGCAACTGTAGATTAATATTTTATTAAAAGTACTGGGCATCACTGAAATAAAATGAAATTTTATTCAAATAATTGTTCAAACAAAATTTGTATTTCATCTGCCGTTTGTACTAATGATATTGACGAATAAATTTACTAATTTAATTTTATTAATTTCTTTACTATTTGTTACTTTTACTAATTGTTACTGATTTTATTCAAATAAAATTTTTATTTTACCTGTTGTTTGCACTATTATTTTATCTTAGATTTTGTTGGTATTATGTATTTAAAAACCAAATTATTTCATTATTTGCAACTTTTTAATGTAATGGCGTCATTTTTATTCCTAGTATCATTTTTCATATTTCGCTTTATCATTTGTTTAGTACAAGTGGCAACCCATATTGTGAACATTTGATTAAAAATTGGCTAAAGTAACTTTGCTCTTAATTTGATCCTGGGCACTTTTATTTGAGTCTTCAAATATCTCCAAACAACGAATAAAAGCGAAACTGCAAAAGAATAATAAAAAATAAAAAAAATAAATTAAAGGCACTGAGACAAATAACATTTCACGAGTTGTATACATTTACTCTATAAACAAGAAAATTTTTACGTGATTCCTGCATAAATCTATGATTCGACTCTGCTCTGATTACGTTCATAAATAAAACATTCTTGGAGCGTATAAAAAATATGAATATAAATTTTTTTCCCCACAAAATTGGAAACATATATCTGTATGTAGCTGTAAGGGAAAATGCCGCGTGTTACAATTTCAAAAAAAATTCGCGTTTATATACCGATCTAACTGTAAAGTACAGGATTTACGTATTTTCGGCGAAAAATTGCACGAAAACAAAATTTATAGGATCGAAAAAATTATCACTTGACCGAATTTAACCAAAATTCAAGAAGAAGGATCTGTGGATTTGAAATGGCAACAACTTCAAAGTAAAACCATGTGACAGCTACACATACACTTTTTTACTTCATTTGCACAAATTTTTAATGAAAAAAATTCGCACAAATTACAGACGTAATTCATTAATGAATTTTTCGATAAATTTACACTAACTCTCTCAGACTGAAAATTTGCAACTTATCTTACAGGCAAGGATGTTTGACGATTCAGACATGTTCATAATTTTCACGAGTTTAAATTATATCGACAATAATAACTAGATAACAATAATAATGTTTATCGCTTCGAATGGTGAAACAAATGGCGAATGAACTTCAGTATTGTTGAAATTCTGACACAGTTATCCTTGACGATTAATGTTAACGTTGAATTATTATAAAACTTATCTCCACGTTCCTACACTCGCGACACGCCGAAAGTTATCCAATGATACAGAAATTCAATAAAACAAGTCACAGGCTAACTTGATTCCGATTCACACAGACGGTGAAATTCACTCGGATGTCTTTTAATGAAGTTTTTTGCCAATTGATTCGCCGGAACGGCCATTACAGAGACGACGAGTAAATCGAGCGTGCGTACGTACGTACACACATGTCGCACGACGACAGCTACATTTTCACGATCAGAGATACATAAATCGCAATCTCATCTATGGCACGCACGAGCAGACTCAAATCGCCCGGAGGGAATATATTACGGGGAATTTTCCGAATCCTCTAATGGACTTCCATCATACCTTGGACATGAATCAATAACCGGATGGGGCGGATGCGCGGGAATTTCCTCCTAATGAAGCTTTTAATATTTCGCGCAATCTCGAAATAATTGACTTTATCGTGTCCTCTGTATTTATATTGTATAATAAATATGACGGTTTCCGGCGCATTCGACGCTCGGCGTCCATTTCGACCTCATCATGTTTGATACTCCATTAACCCTTACGTGGATATAATAATTCGTATTAAACATGTCGCAAAAATTTATGGCATTTAATGAAATTAAATTGAAAATTCTGAAGAAAATGGCAAGAGTTAGGGACCGGTCTCTTCAAATTTCTTTTTATATTCTTATATTGTATCTTTTTTTTTTTTTTAATACTTTTTCAACGCTATTGTTCTTTTATATGATTTTATATTGTGACTTTTTTTTTAGTTATTTCGTACTTTTCTGTTATGTACCATATGGAGTGAATTGTCGAAATACGAGACAACATAGTGTAAAAGAATCCGTGACATTGCTATTGACTGGCGATGAATAAAATCGGTTACGTTATTCGTTTCAACTAGTGGACACGTGAGATTATAAAGAAACGCGTTTGAAAAAGAAGAATACTGAAGAAAAACGAAAAAAGATTTATTACAAACTGGTATCGTACATAATAAGTGCGTAAACTTAATTTGTACGTGATTAGTTGCCAAACGTGGCCAAGTTTGTATCAATCATCATGAAAATTATTAATTTCTATCTCGTTAATGCAAAAAAGTATACTATTTTAATACTGTTTTAGAATTTTATTATCCTTTCAATACTGAAGATCATGTTAGACGCGTTTGTTCTTAACATGTATGATATTATAGAAAAAAATACATAATCTTCAACAAAAAATATTGGAGACATAAAAAAAAAATAAAACGTCAAGAAGAAATTTTGTATACACGACACTTGCTTTCTGAAATAATTCAAACACTGTTCTATCTCACTTATTCATTAATTTATGCTTTTCTTTAGATAACTTTTTTTTCCCTTCGCGATATTTTATTTATACAAAATACGTGGAATTATTTCAAATATTGAAACACCAAGTATTATATTTAAAAAAACTACGTACGTACATTTTAATTT
The DNA here is from genome assembly GCA_002806875.1 of Lepidotrigona ventralis hoosana. Taxonomy (NCBI): domain Eukaryota; kingdom Metazoa; phylum Arthropoda; class Insecta; order Hymenoptera; family Apidae; genus Lepidotrigona; species Lepidotrigona ventralis. The sequence continues at coordinate 2,885 of NIPQ01043739.1, read as the reverse complement.
TCATGACAATATCTACTGAAACATAATATTCACTTTGGTTCACAGATTCAAGGAGAACAGCATAAGATAAAGGAGACATCTAGGTGCTCGGTTTTAGACTGGAGATACCCTAAGATACAATAAGTAATATCACGTTGCTTCGTTAAATATAGTATGTTTCTATATTTTGCATTTATAAATTTATATACATATATAAAATTGCAACATAAATTCTTCCTTAGGAGAAATTAAATATTTTCCGTGGGTCCGAACGAACCTCTATTCGCCGAAGGTTTAAATCGCAACACGCCCGGCGAAATTACCGGGGAACGATTCGTGTCGGACGAGGCGTGAAACTACACGGAAAGAGACGAGAGCGAAACGTGACAAGTGCCGGGCAAAAGGATAAGAATCTGAGGGAGATAAGAGATCCAGAGTGGAGGAACGAGTGTGGCACTCCTCGCGGGCCGTGAGAAATATGAAATCTCGCAATGTCGCCTGCCAACAAGAGTCACGTCTAACTTGCCGGAAGCTTTCCCCACTACTGAAACTTGTTCTCCACGACCGCGTTGTAAATTCATGACACAGCCGGCTAAGCGTCTTAGCGACGAATTTTAAATTTGATTGAAAATCCTGATAGAAGATCTGTCGGACGACGACGTGGAAAGTGGAAAAGTGCCGATAAAACACTATTTACCGAACAAGGTCCGAGCGAAAGAGCAAGCGCTTAATGAAATATTTTTTGTTAATGTGAAACTCGGAACGTTTATACAGCGACGTTGTATATTTTTCGTAATAAATAAATACGATGCGTCGAAACACTCGTAGGAATTTTTTATGCGTGTTATTAAGTTCGTTGCATGTTATGTATGTTGTGCATGTTGTGTAACCTGTTGCAAGATTCATTTCAGAGTGTTTAAAAGAAATTTAAAAATGCAGAAATTATATTTGATGCAAGTATATATTTTGTAAATGTTACATGTACGTAAATAAAAAAGTTCTTCTATATTAAAGCGTTTGAGAAGTTTCGTGAATAACAATGCATCAGTTATCTATTCTAAATGCAGAAATTATATTTGATGCAAGTATATATTTTGTAAATGTTACATGTACGTAAATAAAAAAGTTCTTCTATATTAAAGCGTTTGAGAAGTTTCGTGAATAACAATGCATCAGTTATCTATTCGTCAAAGTGTGAAATTTAATTAATAGAATATAAACATCTTGAAAATTAATTAATGTTATAATTATGTTGATCAAATTAATTAATGTCATAATTGGAACTTCTATATATAATACATTGTCAGTTAGTTTTTCAAAGTGTGAAATTTAATTAATAGAATATAAACATCTTGAAAATTAATTAATGTTATAATTATGTTGATCAAATTAATTAATGTCATAATTGGAACTTCTATATATAATACATTGTCAGTTAGTTTCTGAGAATTTTTTATTTGTAACAAACGTCACAAATTAGTTTGTGTCCTTCCTTTTCTGATTCGACCATAATCATTTCAGTTTCTTTTATAGATACAAGTACTTGCACTCATCATCTATTCCTCTGTGTACTTTAATATTTCTTAAATATCTAGAATTTTACAAAATAATGTGCAATATTGATTCTTTTCTCCACTGCTTTCCAAAACTTGCTCTGATTAATCGGGAAAAATATATACGTACATCGAAAAGCATGTTTCACTATACTCTGGAATATTTCATTACAAATTTATTTAATTCATTTATCTAATCCCACGCCGGTTTTTCAATGGAAATTCCAACTATCAAGCATTGCTAGAATTGTAACGTGTGAGAGCTTAGTAATAAAATATTCATCACTAGATATTATTCAATAACACTCGCCATTAACTATTCATTGTACATCGATCATTCATTATCAGAGGATTAAGAAACAATTTGTGAATACTAATTTCAAACGTTTCAGTCTGGTTAACCCGACATAAAACTCCTAAACGGAAGAGAGGGAAACTTTGTAAATTTCTCTGAAGCTTCGTTACAATCCGATCCGACGACAAAGACAAAGAAACGCTCGATAAAATAATAATTGCCGGCGATCGTTTTGCAGGAATGCTGGGAACACGAAGCTCGAACGGAGTTTTACAGTCAATTTCCTTGCCCGTTTTATATTTTCTCGTACGTGCAATGCCCACAGTTCACGCCGCAGGGGAAAATCACCAAGGAAATGATCGTTAAATCACGGAGAGGCAGATTCGAACGACCTCCCCTCCCCGTGATAAAAGATCACGGTGGCAGCGATATTTTACGAGCACCGGGGAAAAAAGAGAATATCTCACGGTGTCGAGCGTGCGATCGAGCCTTTTTTCCGCGCGGCGGAACGCTCGCGAATCCGCGAGATACTCGATGCGGAGACTCGCATTGCGTCAATCGCGCAAAAATGGATTTCAAATCAGATTCACACGCTGGCGCCTCGGTTAGAACCGAGCAATCAGACGAATAAGTTTCGCGTAGTCAACCATCCTTACTTTAGATCAATTTTGTAGAATTTTTACACGCGCGCTCATCACGCGATGATCAACAACGCGATTCTCGTCGAAGCGATAAATCAATTTCCTTGGGACTGTGATTAATCACGATGACAATGACTTGCCTTTGTGAGTATGATTAATCGCAATCTAACTTTCCCATCTGCGATTAAAAATGTATTCCGAATTGATCCAACGACGGATTTTGAAAAGAATAGAAGAGAAAGATATATATTACGTTGTTCAACCTCTTAACATTCGAACCGTCGACCATTGAAATATATAAAAAGTGAAGAAAAACTTGTTTTACAGACATTACGAATTCTAGAAATTACGATCTGCAGAAAGTAATTTATACTATATACCAAGCAACATTTGTAGAAATTTCTTCGATGCGTCGAA
>NIPQ01043738.1:0-10699 GCA_002806875.1 Lepidotrigona ventralis hoosana | reverse complement strand
TGGGTAATTATGTTAATTTAGCAAGTTGCTTCGGTATTTTCATTACGCTGCACGGACATGCACATGGAGAATTCGACTTTTCGTTCAGCCGAGGGCATAATAATAACAACCAGCATGGAAATACACAGTGGAGCGATGACAAATTCCCGCAGCTCGTTGCTCACGTTGAAGGCGGACGACTTCTGAAAGAAAATGTGCTTAAGCGAGACGCGATTCCGCGAAATCGAGAAACTCTCCCGTGGAAAATTCAATCCGCTATTTTCCTTCCTCGCGGTACACTTGGCCTCGTTATAAATAATAACCGGCCAGGGACTGTCGCGTGTAGATTCGACTTGGAAAACTCGCGACCGCGAACTTTCAATGCCTCGGCGGATCCGAGGGAAACTCGACGAAAACACCGTAATTCGCCATTGCAACTTTCGACACGGAAAACTCGAGGTGAATTAACATTCCCCTCTGCTAAACGTTCGCAGAATGATGATGTTTTTCTCCTCTCACGGCGAATGATTTACGAGTATAGTGGAAACGTATCGTTCCCGGTGTGCGAGGCAACGTGTAATCCGAAGTTGAGTGTAACGATCCGTAGAACAGAGTTGTCGTGTCTATCAGGGTCGCGCGCGCGTCGTGAAAAATGTACAACGATATTCCAACACCAACAGGCGACACTCCAATTGTACGTACGTACACAAAGCCTGTGTGAAATTATTAAACCGCGTCTCACGTGGTCGCAGGCTGCCGGCGCAACTCTTTTATCGAACGGTTTGTTCAGGTAAATAACCTTACGATAGACCGGACAGTGTTCTCGATTATCCTATAGGTCGTGTACCTTTGTCACTGAATTGCCGGTTGAATCAGCAGAACGGAACGAGATACGCGAATCACGTTACCTCCCCCCTCGAGATGACGTTTCTGTCAATGTTCCGATCCTCGCAAAAGGTACATCGCTCTCAACCTCCTCTGTTCTTTCACCCTTTTCTTTTTTTCCCTTTCCTTCCACCCTCTTCCTCTTTCTTTCTTTCTTTTGTTTTCTCTTTTCGTTGCTTTCGTTCGTTTAGTTCCGAAACAATGAATTTCAGCCTCGTTCGAGCAAAGCGAGCAAGAGTCACCCGATGTCGTCCCGCTGATACACCGCAAAGGCTGCCTCTGCTCGTCGGGAAAATCACATTAGTGATGTTTCGGTAATCGCTTTTATATCCACCGCTTGTGATTGACAGCGCCGACACAATCAGTTTTTTCCCCGTCGTGTGCAGGGGAACAATCGCAACGCGTTGCAAAATCGAGCTTTTAGCTGTTGCGACTCGACTCGACTCGACTCGATTTGGCTCCACTCGGCGAAACCTGTCGCCGATACTCGCGCGCCGTCTCCGTTCATTCAAAATGGTCGACTCGCTTGCTCGCGAGAGAGAATCACAGTGATTGTACATTTACGAGTTTCGTTCCTGTTCCGGGTCGAGGGATTCAAAGAGCGAGACGTGAATTCGCGAGCACAGCACGTTGCTTCGTATCATTTCTTAATGGTTAATTGAGCAAGAAGAAATTGTTCGTCAACGAGATGAGTTCGTTCCGCGTTTCTCTGTTTTGAGAATAATATTCGAGCGAATACTTGTGTGTGTGTGCGTGGGTGTATATGTATACGTAGGTTTTAACTTAGCATCATATTTCCGGGCAACACAACTTTATTCCACGGGCAAATTCTATCTTCACGAGCTTACGGAAATTATTAGCGTGGAGGGGTTAATTCGTTCCTCTGCCTATCAATTTCACGCAAAATTATTTGGGTGGCCTATTTCTGAAACGGAAAACGGAAACTCGGCCTGATGAAGAAGTCTCATTAAAATTTAATTACATTGTGTATTCTATCCGCCGCGTATTAATGCGTCATGATGTNATTAAAAAAAAAAAAAAAAAAAAAAAAGGAAAAGTTACACGTGTGCGGATATTGAAGAAACAGTAATGCGGAAAGGAAAAGTTTTTTTTTACATTTTCGAGATAAATAAATCTGACGCGCTATTCTGAAACAAAAGGAACAACACTAAGTTACGATAACTGATACTTTAATTATAGTTATATTATATATTAAATTCACATTAATTTTTCCATGTCGTATTCATTGTTATTGATTCAATTAAGATTACTAGAAAAATATGATATCTAACCTAAAATGTGAATATTAATTTGCTTAATAAAGCAAAGTTATCGAATTTCACATATCTTTATTGCTATGTAATATGTATGTATATTTTTCCATTAATTATTCACATTATCATGCGTATATACCTTCGTTAATTATTACCGTGAATACCGATCGGTAACATTGTATTAGTAGCGCAATTAATTTCTATATTGTTTGTCCTCGTTCTACATGATACTCGATTATTTATGTTGCTGCAAATTTTTATGAAATCTGCATTGAACAAACTATTTTTTAAATATAAAAGATATATAAAAATATTACACATAATAATAGGTTTATTATTGAGAACACTTTAGCGTTGAAGAGCTTTTGAAATAATAAATTTCATTGGTTTATACTTTTGTATAATATCCTGCATTTCTTTCTCATTAAAATATGATACTTAATTTTCAATTCATTTCAGTGTTACTTATAATAACACACAACTAAATCACTAATGTTAAAATAAATTTTTTATATTTTAATATATATCATTTTTTACTCGTTTTCGAGAATATTATCTGTATAGCGTGACAATAAAAAAAAAAAAATAAAGTAAGTAAAAAATAATGAAATAAGAAAATTAAAAGATACTATAACAAGAATTATTTATAATTCTATATATCACTGAGAATCACTTACATTGAAGAAAGACTACGTATTTATAATAGATGAATAAATAAACTAATTGACGCAAGTAAGAATCTAGAGCTCAAAATGGAAAAAAATTGTTGTAAACTACGATATTCCTGTAGAAGTTGTAGGCAAAATTATGCAGTGGTTACGCAGAGACCTTTCTACGCGATCAGAAAAATAATTCTGCGAAAAAATTAATTAAAACTAACAGAAGAAAACAAAACCTCTTTATTTCTACGGATTCATTGAATGCCAAATTACCTTCAGAAAACACAGTCTCCAATAAGAAGCTTATTTACATGAAAAATTCGCAAGAAAAAGTCTATAAAATATATATCTACGAATATATAAATAGTTATTACTTGCTAAAAGATATGCAAAGAAAAAAAACAATTCACTAAATTTTGACATTTCTGTTTAACTTCTTCCCAAACTATTGTAGTTTTATACACGTTTATACATTTATTGTATAATAAAACAATGACTACATTATTTTATAAATCAATGAGATGAATTTTTTTTTACGACTATTAAACGAAAGGAAACACCGTTATTAGGAAACTGTATGGCGCCTATATTGAAAACATGATTTCACTCCTCGAACCACCAGCAACAGCAGCAATTTTAAATCAACTATTACCCTCGGTCTGTAATTCGCAATTTTAATTACATTTAATTTCTCAGAGATCTTTTCGTTAATTCACACGCAACTCTTCCATCAATTACGTTGCTACTTGCATAAGCCGAGGCGACGACGTTCACCAACGATGATGGAAGAACGGAAAACGGAAAATCTCTCCAACCGAAGATGATATTTCGCGCCATCTTGGTGGCACGCAGCTGCGAAAATGGCGGCGCCATGTTTAATTCAGCGTCGAGAGCTTCGTTATCGCTTCGAGCTGGCTAAAGAAACGCATGAATATGTATTATTTAATGCATGTCTCTTCCACTTTTTTGTACATTTACGCAGAACTTCGTCGCAGCGGACGAGGCGGTGCATTCTGTCGGGATGGCGCGCTCGCTTTATCCTTTCGCGATAACCGTCCATTATTATCTCCTTTATGGCGGTGCCTACATTGACGCGTAATTGAAGTGCAAATGACGGGCGGCGAGGTATCGCGTTGCTGAAATTACGTTAGCCAAGTTTCAACAATCGCATTTTTATCCGAACTCCAGACCGTGATTGACGGTGTCGATGCAATCGAGTTTCCGTGGCGTTCCGTGTCGACCAAGATATCGCATAGGCCACACAGCGGAAACTCCGGCGCGAATAACAAATCAATCGAATCGATCGCGATTAACCCCGAATCGGTGTCCACGCCGAGCATTCGTTAACATCGATGTCGTAGCTACGCGCTAAAATTGCCACTCGGATTATCGCGGTGACGTGGTATTTTGAAATTTGTCTTAACCCTACAGGTCCACTTGATTTATGCGCCATCGATTCTTTTAGATATTCATCGATCACCTCGCGTTTTTGTTATTCCTTTTGTTTCGAAAAATTATTTATTGTTGCATGTGCCTTGATAATTCTATAATGTTAGTTTATATTATCGCTTATGCCCTAATATGAATTTTATTTTTCGTGATGTGCCTTTAAAAGACAACCGACTAAAATTATAATTAATTCCTGCCGGTTGTTTATGATTTTCTAGATTTTAATCCTCAAGCACTATAGATATTGAAATTTGGAAAACTATTACTCAAGGTCTAACAGACTGTTAACATTTTTTTTATTAGCGTTACTACATGCATACAAATGTCGAGATCAAATTCAATTGTTCTTGCTACGTTAATAATAAACAACTTTTATCTATTCTATTTTATATTGAGTTGCGAAAGACTTTTCTCACTCTGATGAGATTAACAATTATTTGAATTATTAAATTACAAATTAAATCGTGCAATTTGTCAATTTTCTTGTTCGTTAATGCCGTTTGAAAATCACTGGTTCAATGAGAATTATTGGACAAAATTTTTGAAATAATTTGTGGACAAACTGATAAAGCAGGTGTGAACGACGAGTTTACGTGAGAAAGACGCGATATTAAATTCCTACTTGGCTGAACATTGTAGGTGTGTACGAATTACGTGAATACTGGGTGTGACTGGAACGTTTTAACTGGTACACGAATCGTGTAATGTGCATATTTCAAATTACACTAATTAGTCTTGCCCAAGGTTGGCTGTTCGTGGGATCTGATAATGTGTAAGAGAGCGAGAGTTGAGATAAACAGCGAAAACGGGACTCTGTACATCTTGCAAAATATCATATCGTGTTGTATCGCAAATACAGTTTAAAGCAGACATCATATCGCTACATTAACAGATTGTAATATATTATGTTTTGTTTTATTTTATAATATTATGATATATTAAATAGTACATATATTAAATAATGATACGATTTTCAAATTCTCATACATTCCAATCTTATTTAAGAAAAACAAAAAGAATTTATGATGTTTTAGAAAGATGTTTAACACAGATTTTATATTTTCAGATTTTGTACAAACTTGAGATATTTTTTTAACGTAAAAAGCGTATAAATATTATATTTTTATTTTTAATCATCTCAGATAGCTGCGAACTGACAAGCTGAAAAATAACGAAACATCTATAGAAAATGACTCGATGACGTCATCGTTATGAAAAAAATCATTAAGAGCAAAGTTCAGTGAAATATTACTTAAAATATGGCACAATCGATCGACCGAAATCTGTGTGATCGAAACTACAGAACCAGCAAAGCGAAAAACTAACTAAAACATCGCATTAATGGAGATTTGGTAATCGCTTTTACATTCATTGACTATGATTCACTGGTCGATACAACATCAAAGCCGTTTTGCATCATTGAAAAACGTCCAAAAAGGAAAAACCAGAGCGCATGTTGTACTAAACACGTTCTAATTCAAAAGTTGGCTGTGTTTTATTTTGAATGGATAAATTTACTATTTATAGTTTTAACGAGAATAGAAAATACATTTGGAGATATATTGACAAAATAAATCGTTAAGAAATTAAAAGTTTAATTCGTAAATAATATTTCAAATAATGATGAAACACTTGACGTGAAGAAATAATTTAATAACATTTTTATAAATATTTTATACTTCACTAAATTTCAATTCAATTTATAAATATTTTATATTTAACCAAATTTTAATACTTCAAATAATAGCTATTTAAAATTATAAATCGCAATAATTAGACAAATATATGAAATTGCATAAAGATGTAACAATTTTATACTTTTTAAAAGCAATTTATAACAAATTTTCTGTAACACATTTATGAACATAAAGTATTGGTTTTTGACGTATTCTAAATTTTATGAGAGTCATAACATAATTGTTATAAAGATTACGTTATGTTCGAAAATCTTTTTTCCAAAATTATCTGTTGTTTTTAGCTAATTTTCTGAAACTTGTTGTAGATGTAATCGTCCATTGAAAGTCGTGAAATTTTTGTTATATGAATTCAAACTCGGAAATAATGATATCCTAAATATCTATCCTAAATAAGTAAGAGGTAGAGTAACTAGGCTAAAAGCGTTTAAGGGGGACACAGTTAACGAAAGAAAAATACAGCGATGATTTACAAAATTCCGTTCTGGGTTATTTTCTCTGCGAAATGATCTGTGTGGTAAACCTAATTCTTTAGTAGATAACGATGCCTTAAAAGCACTGCTGCTAGAAAATGATCCTTATCAAACATCAAGAAAGCTTGCTACGAAAATGGATGTTCATAATGTTCATCACTCAACGTTATCTTTCTCCAATTGGTATGGCCAAAAAAACTCAATATATAGGCACAACTTTGAAAGTGAAGTGAGTTTCACTATTGTTAATTAATGAGATCGAATTATTATTCACGATGTAGATTTTTTACAACTGTAAAGATTTTTTACAACTGTAAAGAGCAATACTTAATGACTAAACTGTGAACTATGTTCACACATTCTAAAATGTTTATCAACATAATTAAAGAAATTGAACTTAAACAGAAATTGATTTCATGTATCTACTATATGTTATACTAAATAATTTTAGATTTTTGCATGTTATATGTACATCTTTTAATTTCCTATTATTATTGATAACTTAATAAAATGCCTTAATTATTTAAATGCCTTTACTATTAACTATAAAACAGTATCATTAAAAATCGAGAACCATCAAATTATTTAATTAATTGATAATACTAAATATATTAATTATTTAATGTTTTTGATACGATTGAATTTTATTAATAATCCCTATAATACATACTATAATAATCCCTATAATACAATCTACATGATCTTACATTATGATGTATAAAATATTATATATAATGAATAATGAAATATATATATAACGTAAAAATGTAAACTACATAATATAAAACAAAGTAAAATTAAATAAAAAGTACAAATTTTAATAATTGATTATACTATTTGAAAGTTAAAAAAACATCGTTCTGTGGATGAAATATTATTGCAACGTGACTGAAGTGAATTTTTACTTTTACAAACAAGATGGACATGATATCACAAAGTAAGTAAGTCTTCTATGCATGTAATCAATTTTCACGTATCAGTCGCAGTATACTCTTCTCATTTCTCTAGATATTAATATTTATAGGAATTATTTTCGGACTTTTGCATTTATGCAGGGAGACACATGCTGAAATTCTTTTGCAATAAATTGGTCAGGATTAAATGGCTTTACGATGATTATCATATTCCCTTGTTCGTAAAAACGTTAATTTATACGAAGCTGTTTAATGTAGTTAACTATTCTCTTGTGTATTACCGCGTTTCTTTCAATTAAAGCGGATATTTCATTGTTAATAATCGCATTTATTCTCTCGTTTCCTTTTTCCCCGCTTCAGTTAAACTGGTCGCTGAACAACGAACTCGTAATTGTATCGTCACTAGAATTCTTTCGTTTGAGTCAATTTCTTCTTTGCAGAGCTAAACCAACGATATATACGTTGCTTTTATCCCGTAAAATCGAGATATCACGTAAGGTATTGAATCTATCAGAAACATATTTTCACGCAAGTGTTTGTTTCTATTATTACAATTAATATCAATTTTATTAAGAAATAATTGTATTACCATTATTAATTCAGTCTTTCAACTGAATTTGCCAGGTGTTTGAAAACTTCTGTACTTCATTACATTGATTCTCAAAAAATACTGAAAAAAATTGCACAGCAAGTTAATCAAAGGGCAATGTCCAAACTTTAGACTCGTGGTTTTCAATTGGTCATTTGTAGGTGAAATCGGAAATCTTCATTTCTTTTTTAAATGTAGCTATATAATTTTGAACGCGTTAATCGATTTATCTGGCAATTTCCTATAAAAAGGAGTATTAAATTATTTGAGTCGAAAAATTATTGGTTCAGGGAATATTTTAGCTTTAATTTGGTGAAATCTATCGTGTAAAAGAAAAAAGGAAAAATATTCTTGTGTCTCATCCTTGTCTTTCATAGGCTGTGTACGTTCGCCGAGATAGGACATGCTTCTACTACTTATGACTCTATCTTCATTGCAAAATATATTAATTTCAAGCACAACAAACTATTTCATCAATATGCATTGTTAAAATACATTTATTTGCATAATGCAACATAGATTCTATGAATGTGAAAATTCCATACATCTGACTAGTAAATTTGCTTAGCTTTCTTATTTAGTAGTACTAAGAAGCATTTGATGAATTTCAAACAAACAATAATAAATTTTTACATAAGATTAAATATGAAAACAACGAGATCACAAAACAAGTTTTTACTTCTTAATAGTTGTTTTTTTTTAATAGTTTCTTTTGGTATGAATAACTTGAACAAATAACAATTAAATATGTAGTCATAATAAATTTGATCGAGCAACAATTTTGACTAACTATGCACTGAACAAACAAATTTGAATTTTCGAACAACAATTTTTGTCAATTCACTGTGAATTCATAAATTTGATTAATTGACTATGATAGTAGATTCGAAAAGTTTATTGTAGTGTGTGATTATGCAAATTGGTATTATTACACGTTTGTATGATAAACAATGTAAATCAATAATACAACAATGTAAATCAATAATAAAATCAAATGAAAGCAAGGATGAGTCAAACGAGCAAAATTCGTTCGATCAGGCCTTTGTTCCTGGGAAAATCAAGTTTGAAAATTTGTCAAATACACGTGCAATCAGCTAGCATTCAACTAAATGCGTTTGATGTATAAATTGATTATCCGACACGTAGTTTCAACAATGGAGATCAATTAAATGATAGAGTTTACCTATCTACAAGAATGATTGTCAACTGAATGCAATTGATCGACTATATCATTTATTAATCAAGCATACATGAATATTCGAAATTTTAATCCAATTTTTTTCTCCAGAAGCGAATATATTTTATTTCACGGTTTTTCCCAATTTATCTTTGCTCACAGAATCATCGATTAATGTAATTCAAGAATTATATCATTCATTCTGAGATATCGACTATAAGCATAGAAATAATTTTACACAAAGACGACTTACTAATAAATACAAGATTTATAAGAATCGAGTTCTTACAGCAACATTATTTTTCGATATATTTCTTTATATCATTCATTCTGAGATATCGACTATAAGCATAGAAATAATTTTACACAAAGACGACTTACTAATAAATACAAGATTTATAAGAATCGAGTTCTTACAGCAACATTATTTTTCGATATATTTCCCTCTTGTTTCTGTCATCTGAATTCATCTTCACACAAGCTTTTTTTATATTTCTAGAAAAAAAAAATATTTTTTTATCAACTAAGAAACAAATCATGTTGCTTCATTTAATTCTTTGTGACCATTTTTTCTCTTGTTTCTGTCATCTGAATTCATCTTCACACAAGCTTTTTTTATATTTCTAGAAAAAAAAAATATTTTTTTATCAACTAAGAAACAAATCATGTTGCTTCATTTAATTCTTTGTGACCATTTTTAAACTTGATTGTTTTTCACTTATGTGCATTAGAGGTTGGGGAAAAACATTAGTCTCCTGCTGTGCTGGAAGCATTTCAGCCTCTTGTATCCCTTCGGAGCACAAAAATAGAATAACCATTACCTTGTTCTTTTTTGGATGCAAACGTAAGCGTTGCTATCATTACTGTCATGACGAGCAAAAAAAAAAAAAGAAAAGAAAAAAGAGCTAAGCTGATCTGTTGAAATCTGTGTGATAAATGAAGATCAACAAATGCATATCCGATGTATAAGCATTTAATTCCGCAACCAATATATCAAAAAGTATCGTTGCACTGCGCACGATTATTGAATCACTCTCGTACAAATCACTTTAATAGCGTTCGAATATGCATATGTTCACTGAGCCTATCATGGCTCAATTTAAATAATTACTACAATCAAACTGTACCTGATGGAACGACTGTGAGTCAATTTAACGTTTAAAACAAAAGCCTCTCAAATAATTTTAACATAATAGCAAGTGCGTAGTTTTTAACTTCTCAAGCGTTTTGTGTTATTTTGAGAATGTGTACTGGCGTGCTTAATTATTTCTAGACAATGACGAGTATATTCGACGAAAACACAGTAAATGCGTTTGCTGTAAGATTGAGTAAGTTGAATTATAACAAAATGATAAATTTTTTTTGCTGTTTCTTTGCAAAATTTTATTGAATTTATTTACGGAACTTAACATTTTATTCCACAAAGAAAAAAACCATTAGAAATTCAAAATGTGGAGAAAAGAATTTGAATTTTCATCAATTGATAAAAAGAAGTGAAAAATCAAATATTTAGGAAATTAAAACATCGGAGATAAATTTTAGATTAGAGATAAATTCAATTTGTTTTTGCATTATGTCAATTGCGTCAGATTTCTTCAAACAATTC
>NIPQ01043730.1:0-10491 GCA_002806875.1 Lepidotrigona ventralis hoosana | reverse complement strand
CGCCGATTCTGCTTCCAACTTGCTCCAACTCGTTCCAAATCCGTTCTTACTCGCTTCGATCCGCTGCAATCCGCTGTAGCTCGTTTACATCCGGTTGCCATCCACATCCACCTCGACACGTGTCGTTTTAATTCGCCGCAGCTCGCTCTCTGTCTCCGCAATGAGCAAACAGTCAAAGAACCGCTCGTGATCGCCATACCGGCATTTTGAATTGTTTAAATTGTTGGAATTCCCGTAAATTTCTTGCCTATCCGCGGTCTCGTGATTTGAGCAACTGGACGTGATTATCGAATGAAATGAGCATCGCGACAAGAGAACGAAGAAACGATGATACTCGAGGAAATCGGCTGCTCTGGAAAGCCTACTGCAATCATCGTGAGGAGATATCGACTGTTATTATTCACTTTGAATCTTCTTCTTTTGCCTACAATAGGTCAAAAAAATATTGGCACGTTGTCCTTTTTTTTTTAATATCTTTGTATACAGAAATATTTTTGTTATAAATTATACTATTTGGTGAGAGTGAATTCAGTATTTTTGGCTATGTGGTAAAAATTTCGGCCAACGATGAATATTTACTATACAATAGAGAATTGTGCATCTATTATTTAGATGAGATACCGTGTGAGATAATTCATTGTACAGCGTAATTAAATTAGGTGTAAATGAAATGTTTCACTTACAACGCGAAACAACGATTTGAGTTAGTAAAACATAAACTTAATTGAATATTCTCGTCGAAGCGATTACGAGTAATAGTTAATGCCTTATTTATTTATTGTCAAAGTTATTTCTTTCTGTCATTTCTTCCCGTTTAATCTAGCTTATAATTCAAAAATTAAAAAAAACATCTAAGGATAGAGAATTTGTCAAGCAGTAAAGTAGTTTCAAACACTAGTTTATACACGTGAAATATTGAACACTATCTTTGCGTATAATAAACAAAGTAACGATGTATTTCCTAAAGTCGCAAATGTGCCAATACTTTTCTGACCCAGTCTACATTCCTCGTTTCTCTGAACTTTTTCTTTTCGGGCTCTTTCTCTATCGGCGGACCGCGAACAACTACAAGTGGAACAAAAGTCGCTTTAATGGTCCCACGGAGGACGCAGCAGTTGCCCGAAAAAAACAATTTTCAGTGCTAGAATTTCCTCGAGGTTCAACCCAGAATCGGTCAGCGTTTCCGATGCTTTCCTCGTTCTTCTTTTTGCTCCTCGATCTATCCACTTCCGACCGCGTCGACCGTACTTTTCTTCATGCTTGTACCAGTTTCTGGCAAAAGAAAAGTTCCCGTTCGATAGGATAGGATATTCTTCGTGTNTCCCGTTCGATAGGATAGGATATTCTTCGTGTTTCATTTCTGAATGATGTCAATTATTATATAGGAGTATCAGGACAAACGATATGTAGTAACAGTGTGTGAATTTTATTAAAAATTTAAATAATGAATCTAATAGACTAACATTTGTCAGATTTTCATTTGTCAAATTATCTATTAAAAGATACGTACATATTTCAATGTTACTTTATTTATTTATTATCAAAGTATTATTTCTTTGATATCAACTCTGTTTAGCTTGTAATTCAAAAATTTAAAAAAAAATCTAAGGACAAAGGATTTGTAGAACAAAGTAGTTCAAACACTGGGTTTCATCCTCGTCACGATAATATGTACACAATAATGCAACAAGTTATTAGTAGTTTGCCAAAATCGTGTAAGTTTCAATGTCCATGACACTTTAGGATCGCGAAGTATAATCCTGTAATTAAAATACATGTGGTAAAAAGTAAATGAATCTTGTCGAAATTTCTCTTCCAAGCATTAATTTATACTTCGTCAAAAGAATAATGCTCGAAACATCCTTTTTACGCAGAATTAAAATACACTGAAGAGATGAAAATGGAAAACATGTGAGAAATTCTCTCGTCACATTCGAATCCTCGACGACTGTAATGCATCGTAAATCTATGCATTTCAACCGGCAGAAAAATCATTCCGCTTTCCCCGTTTGCGCGCTGATCGCTTTACTCAGAATTAATGGAATTTATTCAAAAGCGACTAATTCTACAGTTTTCGTCGAAAAGCAGGTTTATTAAACGGACACTTTGACAATTTTTTCTCTTACCGACTCGATTTACCGAGCACGTGTAGCACGTTCAATTTACCTTAGTATATTACTTCAGAACATTCGCGAATGATCCACCACTCTCCGCGTAATCCGCCACGTTCGTAATAACGTTGCAACCCCCTCTTCGGGTCGTGTGATGCATATTCGAGCGCGATAAAAATTACAATTCAGGCAATTAGAAGATCGCCGTTCTTCCATATCTGCCACTGATTAAGCTGCAGTTCCACTTTCGGCCCGAGACATTCTCGCAGAGACCCTCAAGGAATCTTCTGCCACTGAATTTCCAGAGATAAGTTCCACCCGGAGCTCGGCGGGTTTCCGAGAGACTTGCGTGTATTTTTGTGTAAGTGCACGAGAGGAAGAAGAGAAGGAGGAGGAGGAATACTCCTCAGGGGGAAGAAGAAGAAGAAGAAGAAGCGAGAGCAGAGAGAAAAAAAAGGAAGAAGAAGAAGAAGGGGTGGGAGAAAGAGAGTGCCGGAGTTCAGGCAGGCAGAGCTCGCCGCGAACTTTCGCAGATATTGAATATCTCGGACCATCAATCACTTCGGCGCGGCAATATCCGAAAGTATTGGCCCTTATATTTGTTTCTATATCGCGTACCGATTTATGGTTAAAGCACGCTCTTCCGTCAGACTCGGAAATCATCGATGGCCCCCGTACGGCGACGATGATAGGAAGTTTATGTCACGAGTCTCTATTATATTCGAAACTTTGTAGCTTTGTTTCCAAACGTGTGCAAACACAGGACCGTGTAGTTATATGAAAGGGGTTGGAATCGATTGGTATACAATCTGAGCTGTTCTGTGAATGGGAATCGTATAAATCCTGAATGATGTTTAAATGGGTATAAGCGCATGAAAATCCGCAGTCTGTTCTATTTATTCGAGAAAGAGATCATGATGTTCGATTAAAACTAGGTGTTCTTCTCAAGCAAGAGGACCATTAGAGTTGTATATAATATAATTCGCTTTTAACTGTATAATCACAAAGTTTCTTTGACTTTTGATATTATTACGAATATTTGTTGCGTATAAAGTACGGGTATTATTTATTCTCGGTTGTAGTAGGACATAATATTTTCTAAAATAAATTTCCCAGCCAACACGCTTATTCATCCAAATTTAACCCTTCTTTTCAACCACGTTCTCTTTCACGTTCAACCAAAACAAATTCCAAAAGAAGTAAATATAATACTCTCGAATTTACGCAGATTGTCGCATAGACGTATTTAAACATTCACAGACGGGAGATCGCGCTCTTCCTAACTTTCTACATTTTCGTGTACACGTCGGCGGTTCAAATTTATCGTAACTTTTTCAACAGAGAGCAGAAGAACACCTTTGCCAGCACGTTCTCTTTTATTTTTTTCGCGCGTTGTGTGTCATCGTCAGTAACACGTGTGCCTGCATAGCACGAGCACGAGAAAGAACGGTTTTATTCTCTTATTTGCTCGGCCGTCGTACGTTACGGTAGCCTGCATTGAAATTCTAGCAGTTTTTCTGCCAGCAAACCAGCCAATTGGTCATCAACTCCTCTAGTTTTCGTTTGCTCTCTCTTGCTCTTTTTTTTCTTTCTTCCTTTTGCGCGTTTGCTTTTTACCAGTGTAGCGAATTCAACTTTTGATAAGCCTGAAGCTAATGATCACTTTGGGCCTCTCAGGCTGAAACAAATAAATTGCAAAGTATTTACATTTAATGTAACCACCATAATATTATGTTTGGAATAAATTGTATAGTAATTAATATTAATAGTATTTATTCTTCTGTAGATAGAAACACGTAGGATTACATATTTTGATTTTCGCATGAGCAGATTGTTCCACCGTTTCATTATATACGATAACAATCGTTTCCATTCGTTTGATTAAAAAATCCAATCGTTTCTCGATTTGTTCGTTTGTTAAAAGTGTATTTAGCCAACAAATTTGTTCGTTTAGAATAAAATTGTTATACATTTAACGAATGTATTTTATATAATTCTGACGATCGTTTATTAATTTTTTTGACGAGCACTTTCGTATAATGGATTGCATTTTAAAGTACGAAGTTGCACATAATGCCCGTATATTGTTCTCTATAATATTTAGTAAATGAAGACGTTTTCTACCATGTTTCTATTTTCTTAATTACATTCTCAAAAGTCTTACAATTTGCATCGAAGTCTAATCAAATCCGTTTCTGCTTCTTACGTGCCTTCTCACTCGGTTCTTTTTGCTTTTGCACACTTTCTCTACTTCCGTCGTTCCATTCCACTCTTTTCATCGATTCACGGAGATACGCGCAACAATTGCGTACCTCCTTGCCAGAAACCCATGGTCTTGAAAAAACTTTGAAAAGAAAATATTCTCGCCAGTTATTAACTTTTCGATCGCCGTTTCGTTTTACTTGGCAAAAAGTATTTCTTCACGTATCGTCACAACTCGAAACGACATTTGAAGATTGCCTCGCTTAAATGGATACCACCCTGTACATACGTGTGGCATCAGAAACGAAAGAAGCAGAACTTCGAAATGAGAAAAGATTTGGCAGGACGTTATCCCAAGGCTGTGTAGGACGATGTCGGCTTGATATCGATAGCGATACGAAATGCCTGATTCCTCGACGAGCGCTGATTCCAGCTGAATATAAAGACGGCGACTTGTTCCACCATCCCCCGGTAGTTGGCCCATTTCCGTCGACAGATCGCGGCAAAGTGCTTCGCATGTAGACACCGTGTGAAAAACGTTGGAGTCCGGATAGGGAGTCGTCGGATCTCTCAAGATGGTGCATCTTGCCACTTTGCCGCTGCTACGAGGCTCTCTCTTTCTCTCTCTCTCTCTCCCCTCCCTCTTTCTCTTCTTTTCTTTTCGTCCCTTCGCACGTCGTTCGTAGGGCATATACGGCAAGCTGTTTCTTCCTGCGAGCGAGTGTTAGCCGGCTCTGGCGTGGCTGGTTCTTTCTTCAAGACGGCTGAAAGAACGGCTCGTAAGAAGGAAGAGGAATGGCACGACGGAATGGAGCGGTCGATGGGTCGGGGAAGGGAGAAGAGGGGTGAGAGGAAAAATGTGAGACGGAGGAATCCGTTGAATGTTCCAAGTTTCTTTATTAGATCGGGGGGGTGTCCATTCGTAGGAAATGGACCAAAATATCCTCGCCCTGCCCTCTTCTAGTCCACTGACACGTTCTAGTCCCCCGGTGTCGTTTCTTATTCGTCTTCGTGCGCCACGATCGCAACGAGGCGAGGGTGTTTATACCGAGATGCAAGATCCTAGGGTGCACGAGGCTTCGTAGGCCGTTCGGGAAAGGGATTCGTTGGAATTTCAAGCTGCATACACATTTGTTATTGCGCCTTTCTCCGTTGCTAAAGTTGAGATTTGGGAACCCGTCTCATTGTTGGAAGAAAGAGACAACTTAGAATGCGATGAAGCCGAACGATGGACTCGAGTTGTAGATACACAATAACAATTTCGGAATCCGCGTAAAGGAACGACACTTGTGTTGTAATTTTAAGAGGGTTTAACTCTACGTAGTGGTTGAAGATGATATTACAAGGTTTGCTCGATGGGAAACGTCTTTTTATATTTGTTTGTTCATGGCAAATCGAAGGGAGGGAGAAAGGAGCGTAGGTGACCAACTGTTGCTAAATTTGTCCTATGACTATTCGTTGGTCATTTTAGGAGAAGGGCCATCATTGACTCATTGTCATGTGTTAGCATCGAGCCAATATTGTCAGGCCTGGTTGGTCATCTAACGACAAATTGTAGATAAATAAAATTAAAACGCGTCGAATCTCGTTACACAGTAAATAAAGCAACGAATCCTGGGTGGCAAGTGTGTACGTAGCTTATGTAATAAAGAATAAAGACGAAATCTCGAAGTAGTTTCATCGGGAACTGGCGTGTGTGCCAAACTAAAGTGTTCTTTCTCCCTTCCTTCTTATCAAATATTGCTCCATCGATCGGCTTATTCGCAAAATCGGTGAGCCCCGATATATATATCCGTGGTGCAGGCCGCCTATGGTGTCTATGCGCCACCATTTTCGAAGTAAGCGCGTTCCGGCAACATGACGCCAATAAAATTCCGGGTAACTTCACGAGCATCTTCGAATATTAAGCGCCATATGAAAAAGACGAGGCTGCGTTATGCATTTTAGAAATACGCCGGATGTCTTTCAACGCAATCGTAAATTTCACGTTGCATTATTAATCGTCGAACGTTCTCATATCTGGGACATCGGCACGAACCATTAGGCGATGCGGCTGGAAACAGTTAAATATTTGAATAAAAAGTTTTGCGACTTTGTAGGCTTGTCGAAAGTAACGTTGGTCTTAAGTTCACATTAAATAATGAATTTTGAATGAAGTAATGAATGAGTTTAGTAAATAATTAAGTTTGATAAATGACGAGTTGTTTGTCTTGAGTTTAACGAATAGTGAATTTATTATATATTATTATACATTATATATTATAATAGTGACAAATTTTGCAAAATCGTCTTTTGGAAGAAACAGGAGCGGGATTCTTGCGTTCATATTGAAATTACCTTCTTCCAAATTAATTGACATACGTATTTGTTTCAATCTGTTTTACATCGAGGCCGAAATTATTTTCAAATAAAAGAACGAAGTATTACTGCCAGTATTATAGTAAGTCTATTTGAACAACAGAGAATGTTCAAGCAACAGAACAGAATTCGGATATTGGAGTATTCGTATATAATCAATTCGAGGTTCGAAAGAAATACGAAAGAAATATTCACGAAAAGGAAAGAAACGAAATAATTCTTGGCTCGTCACGACGAACGAGCAATTCGTGCAATTCCACTCCATTTTCTTCCTTGATATTTATTTAAAACCGAAGTAATTCTGTTTCTCACGCGTCTGGCCACGGTTTAATCCGTTGTTTCGCGGTCTCGTTCAATTTCTCTCGCGCAAGAAGGAGCACTCTCGCCGAGGGAGTTTGACGAAGTTTAAAGCCACTCTATCTGAAAGATCGGAAAAGTACCATTCCTATGCTAACAAGAGCTTCTTCAATTATACTTTGTCGTCTCTCGGTTCTCGGCCGATTGTTATTTGTCCTTCTCTTTCCACCTTTCTCTTCGAGCTTGATTTCCCCGTTTTGCATAATCTAATTTCGCCTCCTTACCAGGCCAACCGGGCATTTACCTTTATTATAATTAGCTTATTTCCGAGGAGTGGAAGTTTACGATGCTGGCCATCGATAGCCAACTTCTCCGATTATAATATTTTATGTTTCTCCCTCTCTCTCTCTTTCTCGTCCGCGAGCCGTAATTTCATTTTCTGAGCGCGGAAGTTTCGAAACGAGTGCTTCATTTCGTTCCTAACGTCGAATCGCTTGCCTAATTGGAGTATAATTCTCGCACAGAGAGCTCGCGCTGCCGCTGTTCGATTTACGTCTGTTCGATCCTACGCCAGTGACATAATTTACGATTACATAATTTAATCATTACAGCTTTTCCATGACATAATTTACGATTGTTCCGTCTATAGGCTAGAAAAATGAAAATGAGGAAATCACAGGTTTAAGATAATCTCTAAACATTTAAGTACCTATAAAAATTTTGACATTTCTTGTGTACAGTTTCATTAACCTAAATCGAGCTATATAATATATCAATGAGTGTATAATATTATATTTTAATCACAGCATAATATTAATCTTTCAAAAGTAATATAAATTAAAAATTATCTATTAATTTATTAATAGAATCATTTAATTTATTTATTGAAATTATTTGTCCTAAAGATGATAAAAATTTCAGCAATAATAAGAATATGGATATCGTCGAGGTAGTAATTCTAAAAAAAATGTCGGAAGAATGTTATATTGACACTAATAAATGTTAAAAAGAATTGAAATTTTAATCATTTTTTATTTATTAATAATCCTGAAATTAAAGGAAATCAGTGAATAACTATTGCAGTGATTGAAATACACTGCTCCTAGATAAAATAAAATAAAATCTGGTCTCCTTCGTTGATTCATTTGAGCATTATCTATTACATCAAATATAATATTTATTATTATACAAAAATCTGGTATAAATTGAAGAATCAAGTAAATATATTGCTTCAAGACGTTTCAAAGGAATAATCATCTTTGAAATTTGGTTATTTAACTCGACGATATTCATGTTTAGAGTCATTAGTAGAAGATAATATCTCCTTTGTACATTTAATAATAATAATTTTCCAATATATCCTTCGTTTTCAAAAAAGATTGTTATCTTCTACTAATGGGGACTTAATTAAATAATAATTCTCCGGTGTATTTTGCTTATTTTCGAGCATCAAGAACTTCGAAAATCGTGCTTCCGAGCTTCGACTTTAAATCTTTGAAAATTTAATTTTCGTATAACATTTCGAAACTCCTAAGATTAAAGTTTGATTCATATATATATATATTTGATATTATATATATTATATATTTTTGATATTTTATATATATATATATATATATATATATATATATATATATATATATGCAAATATGTGTGCTGCACTTACATATATAATTATAAAGTTTCATTACCACCATAATGACAGGCTGTAATTACATTGGTAAAATTTAAAACCAATTTGAAAATATAGGAGTTACAAGAGATTTATTGCAAACGTATATAAATAATATAGTAACATATAACTTATGTTATTATAAACAGATAATAATAATAAAATTAGCTTAAAGCAATTCCATTCCAGACTAAAAGATTTAAATACCTTCGCGATATCTATGAAATCGAGTATCTATGTATTAAATATGTTTTAATTTCTATAGATGCATATTTTTAAATTTACTTCAAACGATTGATCGAACGATTACTTGACACTTGAGCCTCACTGTGTGATGTAAGATATTTACAAAAAAAGAATGCGTTCGAATACTTTCGCGAGCAGTAATCGGTAATTGAAAAATGGCAGAACGACGAAGAATAAATATGGCGGCGGACGGTATAATCGGAAATAGTATCCACCCCGAGTGGAACCTTATACGCGTTCGCTCGTTCTTTTCGTCGCCTATAAAGTCATGGCGTCCTCCACGGTCGCACGGAGGGCTGAAATTTACGGTTCTTTTATGGGGATTTTTATCGGTGTGTAAACTATGCGATATCCTCCCATATCCGTTTCCGCTCTTACGGATGGCTCCGACCTTTATCCCTCGTAGAATCAAGTTAGCTTTCCCGGAGACGATGAATTCTGGATAAATCGTTCGATTCTTTCGCGGCCGTTAAGCGTCGATGTCCTCTTGATTTCCCATAATACGAAATATCTAACTTCTACCTTCTCTCTCTCTCTCTCTTTCTCTCTTTCTTTTTTTCTCTCTTTCGAGCGTCCTTCGGATTAGCCGAGCTGTTTCGATGTTACCCTAATGTTCCTGTATGCGATTCGACTTAATTGAATTGGATATTGGCCTCTTGTATGTACCAGTTGAAATTGAATTTGAATACAGTGAATATTTGACCCCCCCCATTAAGAGGGTCAACTGGTTATTGTTTAACCATGTCAATTTTATATTTACGAGCATTCTCTTCAGCCAATTTATGATCGATTTGCGATTATGAAAAGTACGCGTGATATTTGCACGAACTGGAAGTGGAACAGATAGTTTGTATAATTGGAATTCATATATAATGGGAATCCATTGATTCTTCCCTCCTGGCTAGTGATCTTTCGTCCGTATATAACAGAACGGGTGTTCAGGGGTTCGAGTAAATGGATTCAGACCAGCAAGGGTTCATTTGATCGGGTATTGACTGAAGTCAATTCGAACAAATGGGATCCATACAAACGGAATTCCACTTCTAATTCTCTTCCACATCTTTCCCCTTTTTTTCACTAGATTTTCACATTTTCACATTTACTTCACTTACCTTCACTCGCCCTGTGACGAGTAAGTTTTACTCATTGCATAATTCGCCGTCGTTCGTAACTTTGGAAACTCGTAAATGAGGCGAAGTGTGTTGAATCTTGATTAACAAGGACAAAAGCAAGAGCCAGAAACACATTGGGCTTTGTTCAAGAAGTTTAAGCTTAAGTAATTTGAATCAATTCGGACTGGATTTCCAAGCGGTTGCTCTTTACAAGTGAAATTAAAGCTGAAGCTAATTATGCTGGAGATCTTCGCGTACGAGATACGATCAGACCGATAAATATCAAGCACGTTCGAGGAGCGTGAAAGTACATCGATTCCGGCGTTGGCACGCTTAATAGTCAATAATTGCTCAATTGACTTTATTAGAATCTCAATTACAGGTTGGAGAGCGGTTTCGCAATTTTTGTATACGCTGCGAGATTTGACGTCGTGTTAAATGAACCCGTAGAGATAGATACAAAATCGAATCCTCTCACATACGGTTCAAAGGT
>NIPQ01043709.1:0-10738 GCA_002806875.1 Lepidotrigona ventralis hoosana | reverse complement strand
ATATTTTGAACATCTAAGAAAAAAGTGATAAATGCCTTTTAAATTACATGATCAGCGTGTCCTTCATGCTATAAGGAACATTTTCTCTAAGCTTGCAGGTGTGCTCGTTCTTCTTAGGTATGAATTTCAAGTTTAACCGTAATTTTGGGAGTTTAAGCTTTCACTTAAAGTATATATATTACAGGATAGATCCCAATGTAGCTACATAATGCAAAAGTTGATACAATAGAAATAGTTAAAGAATTTACCTTGAAAACTTCGAGAAAAGAGCATCTGAAAAGCAGAGCGAAATTATAATATAAAAAATATTTTTTTGCATTTTAATAAATTATAATATAATATATTTTAAATATATATATATATAATGTAATATATTTATATTTTATATAATATATAATATTATATATAATTTATAATATTATAATATAATATAATATATTTTGCATTTTAATAAATTATAATATAATATATATTAAAGAAATTATAATATAAAAATATTTTTTTGCATTTCCACAATTAAAACAGACCTTTAGAGGAAATAACACTTAAATGGTCTACCGTGTATATGATGAAATAAATAATTCATTTTATACAAAGATAATAAAAATCTGTGCCAGATCATATAAAAATAACAATTTAATATTAAATTATTTGATTTCATATTAACAGATATTTGAAGGAAGTATTAAATTTGAACGAATATTCAGTCTATGAATATTAAATTTATTTCTACAGCAACGAAAAGGTTAACACGATTGTTTTTGATATTTTGCATTGACTTTATATATTAAAATAAGTCCAGTTATATTTTTCTTGTCAGGAAATTATAACAATTTAAAATATCGTACATTAAGAAGAGCAATCATCTTACATTTTTGTCTGTTACTATATTTGCGTATAAATTCATCGCTTTATAGTTATGATGCTTCTGAATATGATTTTAGATATATTTTTGTATATAAAATATTATTACATATTTTAATAATATTTTCTATAATAATTATATATTTAATTCAATAACTTTTTTAATAATAATTAATTATATATATTTTAATTTTTGTGATTGTCTTGTATTCTAATTCCTGCGATCCCAAATATTACAAGAATGAAAAGAGACATATATATATCTCTTACAAGACAATCACAAAAATTAACATATATATAATATTTTATTATTGAATTAAATATAATTCATAAAATTCATACAATTAAATATAATTTATTGAATTAAATATAATATAAAAAGTTATTGACTTAAATATATAATTATTATAGAAAATATTATTAAAATATGCAATAATATTTTATATACAAAAATATATCTAAAATCATATTCAGAATATATATATATATATATACATATATTTTTTTTTTTTTTTTTTTTTTTTCCGAAATCTAATTAGAACTTTTCGAATGTCCACCTTCGAATGTCGATATGTTATTTCAACGAAAAATTTATTTTTCGCTTGTAATATTACACGGAGTACATTTCGCAGCCAGCAACGAAGAATTTGAGGTAGCTTAAGAGGGAGGTAGCACGGAACGTCTTTCGGCTCAGCTTGTTAGCGTAGGTAAAACGGCGAACATCGGTGATCAGGTGTTCGTGTATAAGTACAAACAGCCCAATAGGTGCACTCGACCTTTCGTGAGCACTATTGAGACTGTTCGTCCCTTTACCTGTCCCATTGTTAACCGTGCAATACCGTTATACGACTCATGCATTGGGCACCAATTTTATAATCCTTCTACCAACGGAAACGTTCATATACCTCTTCACTCTCATTCTACAGATACATATCTCTGTTCAAAAAACCATCCGAAGGTTTCAACCATTCTTCACATGTCCAAACATTGTTTCAACTCGTCCAATATCGTCTCGCTGCATGCCAGGATGCAACGGTGAGGCCTGTGCGCACAGAACATTTGTCATGTGTAAATTACAAAATTCGTTAGCGCTGTATATGATGCGTGTCGTGTTGTGTCCGAATAATATTTACCAATGACGGATGAACTCTCGATAACTAAGTAGAAGTCGTAAGTATAATTGTTCGTGAAAACGTGAACTACAAGATAATGTGTAACGCTTGGCAACGTGGGTGGTCAANAATGTGTAACGCTTGGCAACGTGGGTGGTCAACGTGTGATGTGATGGAATTGTTTTGCACGATCCAACCCGCGTGCAGGATTGTATCGAAAGTTCTAACTACGTAACGGGGAGGGGGAGGTGGGGGGGGGTCAATTTGTCAACTATACGACGACTGTAATAAACGACTTTAGCATTCAAAATGGCTGTTTCAGTCGCAATGCCTGTTGTTATTATTATTACGCAAGTTTAAAAGGTACTTATTTCGCATAAGCGACCTAATTGAAGTCGTGATGCAAGATTTCAGTGCACGCTCGGTATAAATAGAGTATGTGGAACAAACGTGACGGGCGGCGAAGAGGAGAGAAGGAGACGAACGTGAACAGAGATGTAATTAATAAACAGAGACGAGGAACACGAAATTAAGATCAACGAAAACGAGTGAAGTATTTCTTGAGCAGTTTAGCAATAGTTAGTTAGCTTGCTTACATGATTAAGGTAAGTTGTTTTTTAAGATTCTCGGAAAACAATTATTTTTCTTAGCTATTTGGATAGGGTAGTTACTGGTAAATGGATGCCTACTGATTGTATGTTAGAGAGAATATTACTTTTGTGTCATTTATTTATTTATTTATTAGTGAATATTATCATTATAATGCATTAACGAATGTTTGATTAATGAATATACATGAATATTTGATAATTAAATATTTATTTAATATTATAGAATTATAGAATCAATATTATAGAAATATTAATTACTTAATAAAAAATATCGTTGATATTGATAAATAGATATTTAAAAGAAACAGTTCAAATATTTTAAATTAAATCTTTTGAAACTTATTAATTAAAGAAATAATGCTGTTACTTACTGCAATATTACGTTGTGTGTACCTATATAAATCAAACATAGTGATTTGCATATCTGTACATCTGCATAAAAGGTACAGAAACGTATTTTCAGAATCTATGTTATTTCAATTGTAGATGCATTTATACCGATCATAAACTTCAATTCAAACATAAATTAATCAAAAATTAGAAATCTGTTAATCTTTGTAATGTTAAGAGTACTAAACATGAATATTCCAATATATATTCGCAAATCAGATATCATTGATATACTTTTATCATTCTTTATTATCCATAATGAGATTGTAATCTCTTGTGATATCTTGTATATCTGTCATAGAAATAATGTGACATGAAATAAAATAAATGAATAATACCTGAAACAACAGAAATAATAATAGTTTATTTATTTGGCATAATATGCAATATCTATCTACATCTCAACTTTATTTCAAACGTTTTAATTAGACACCTGTCCCCGACAAATTCAAGCATATTGTTCCATGGCTACAAACTTTCAAGATCAAAAAAATATAAAAAGACTTTTCTAATAATATCTGTTGCCTTCTTCGACTACGCAAATTCCCATCCCAAGGAGGCTAGAACTCGTGAGAATCATTTATTCCTTTCATCAGAGTACGATCCGGCATTTCCAGTATGCCACAATACAACATTTAAATATTTACCAAATACTTGTCCGTATTACGGATGCAATTATCGGCGATTTGGAAGAGAAGCGAGTATCGTTCAACTTCCCTCAGCTTTGAATCCGCCCTTCTCACTCGTCGCGGCTCGTTTTTCACGATTCAGCAGTTCCAATCTTGCCACCCGGTCTTCCCGATCGGTCAGTCTTCGGAGAACACGCAAACCCTTTCTTTCGTGAGTATTATGTGTTTATCCTTTATCTACTTTCCCTTTGTTCTTCGTGTCTTATCCCTCTTGCAGCCGCCAGCTCCTCGGACGCGTTTCTTTCTTAGACTTTTCATCAGAGAAGCAGGTAGTAAGTGCAGTTCGTAGGTACAGGTGCAGCTGCATTTATACAAACATTGCAACACCCCAGGGACAGTAGCGCAACTAGAATTTTGTCGGTTTTTTTTTTTCACGAAGGATATGAATCGCCGAAACGATTTACGAGCGAACAATGCTCCGGCTTATGAACCGTACTTTACAAGGACTTGTCGTCAGTTGATAAATGACAATGAAGTTTATGTGGAATTGCCGTTATGTTACGTTACACAGGATTTACCAGAGTTGGCCAAAACGACCAAATTGTAATTTTCCATAGTTATGGAACCTCGAATCTCTTGAAGTTTGAGTGGTCTTTCTGCGAAAAATAAACACTTATATTCCTTTACTTTCATTTCTATGATGTAAGGTTTAAAGATATAAAAGATCTCATACATTCTGCTAATTTAAATATAATTCTGCTCGAATAGAATATTAAAATCGATATTTTTTTACCAGCTACACGATGCAATAAAAAAAAAAACATAGTTGTATGGGGAAAGAACATTAATGATCTTAAAAAGTCCTTGAAAAAAATGATCTTAAAAAAAATTCATACCAGTTATAGATCTTTCGACAACTCGAAAAGATATTTAGATGGCCTTACTTAAATGGACCACCCTGTATTTTGTAATGTGCAGATGAAAAATTGACATGAAGAAATCAATAAAATACAATACCATGGAAATATAAAAGCTATACTGTACAAAAGTATATAAATGAAGAAGGAAACACTCGTTGTCCAATTGTGTACAATAGTGAATTAATACAATTTATAGGTTCCAAATTAAAATCAGATTAAAATTATAACAGAGGTTCTTATTATTCATGACATATTTCATGTCAGTTATCCTTTCTCAAGAATAAATAAACCACTATATTGAAACCGGATACTGAATAAAGAATGAGAATATGGAAGTCAAACCATAAATATTTAAGTAAATATTTATACGAAAGTAATAAAGAAAATAAATCAGATATGTAAGTAAGTAGATATATTTTGAGAAATGTATATATGAGATACAATAAAATACTTACTCGTAAAATATGTAGGTACAGATACGTAGGTAGATATATTTTGAGAAATGTATGTATGAGATATAATAAAATACCTATTGTTTATATTAAATACCTATACGTTTATTGTTTATACCTACATGATGTACTAAAATATTAATTAATTTTCTATACATAATATATTAAAATGGAACGCAATATATAAAAATATATATAATTATAGAAAATTATGTATTTTAGAAATTTATGTATTTTAGAACAGGAAACTTTTGGCTGATAGTGTATAAGCAATGTAATACTTTATTGAATAGTAATATAAAATTGTTGCACTAGGTATATATAAATCGAATGATTTTTAACGTAATAATACAACAAATTATTTATGCTTTCTCTTATTATAAATTAAATTTGCAACTAAACAAAATCCACAAACAAATAATTCACAATGCTATTTTATTGCATCTTAAATTTTCTATCTATCAAATCGACCGAACGTCATCTTGGTTCGCCAATTTTTGACGTTTAAATCTCGCCTCTATTTCATCGGCCGAGAAACGATTCAATTCACAGCCCCGTGGCGTCGTAAAAGTTTACACGAGTAAATTACACGTTGATCAAGAAGAAAAGAAAGGAGAGAGGTGCAGAAGGGGTTGAAGCGAAAGTATAGGTAGAGAGGGGCAATAATTATGAGACATAAAGTGACGAGCGCAAGCAGATCGTTCAGGGAATAGGGCTGCCCGCGAGAACGGTGAAAAGATGGACGACGTACATGCAGAATTCCGGGAAAAGAGAGGCCGGCTAAGACAATGTTGCGCTTCTCTGAAGGTCCAAGAGCCCGAGCCATTAGCGCGAGTTCCATACCGGTGGCCGAATGCCAAGTGCCCTTCGTTTCACTAAGCTTCACGAGAGACACGTACCGAGTGAGTAAAAGGTTGAACGAAGGATGAAGAGAGGCGAAACGGAAGAAGCTAGCAGAAGACATGAGAATCACGCGAAGGAAAGAGAGAACGTGAGCACGGGAGAAGGGAAACTAAAAGTGAGACAGAGAAACCAAGTGTTTAAGGATGGCCCCAAGGCCTCTTGCCTTAACCTTACTCGTTGAAGCAATGCCTCGGTTCTTCTTTCTGCCATCCTCCTCCTCCTCCTCCTCCTTTTTTCCCCCTTTCCCTTTCGAACGGGGACTTAAGTTCTGCGCGCAAGGCTTTGAACCCTTTCACGCACTGTTCCGCCACGGAAGTCGAGTGGACCGCTCCGATTCCCCAGAGTTTTTCGAATTCAGATCGTGGGTACTAAGTGGAGGAGAAGTTAATTGTGTATTTAAGTATGCATAATTGCCGAGCTTGCGGGTGAATGGGGATGGCTAATTACCACCGGAGGTGCCTTTTTACTCTTAAGAATTATATGCATATTATATAATGCCTTTAAGCCTGTGTATCCGTGTAGAAGCTTGCTTAATCATTTTTATTTAGATTTCGGTAAATGTCGGCACTTGTTCTCATTGAATCGCGAATCATTTAAACGCGATTTCTGTGGGAATATAATTAATGAACAGCAAGAAAAGTGGCATGCGTCTTATATAACCGTATAATTATAGACCGTTATAACTTCTACTTTTATGGAAGATTAATCTGTCTGACGAAAATCATTTAACGTATAATTGACAATAATTAAGCCATCTTAATCTACACACACATATAATTTCCCTTTTTAAAATAGTTTTTTATATTTTATTTATATTGATAAAAAATTAAAAATCAATTAAAAGAATATGTCTATTTATTTATTATTATTATTATTGCACTTTTAGTGCAATCCGTAAAATTACAAAAATGTTATAAATTATGTAGTAGTTATAAATTATAATAAAAATCTTGATAATATACAATTAAAAAGACTGGGTAACGAATAATGCGAAATAAACTGTTATATAAGATTTTATAAGATTTTATTTATTATATAAGATTTTTCTTACTTTGAAGAATTAATAATTGAACATATATAAAAGACAGAAAAAACGCGGGATATTTCCAATCTATTGGTACAACTAGAAAAGAGATGATTCAATATGCTTTCGGCTTAAAACTTCGTTTTTCAAGAAAATCGTTTTGAAAATTTACCAAATATACTTGAATTTGGCCAATTCTAAATTGGATAAGAGATTATTCTAGTTGCAAAAATAAATAAAAAATGTAAAATAAAATTTTTCTGTTTAAGATATTGTTTCCAATACTCCCAAGATATTGTTTTCAATACTGTACTTATTTCTCAAAATTTTTNAACGCGGGATATTTCCAATCTATTGGTACAACTAGAAAAGAGATGATTCAATATGCTTTCGGCTTAAAACTTCGTTTTTCAAGAAAATCGTTTTGAAAATTTACCAAATATACTTGAATTTGGCCAATTGTAAATTGGATAAGAGATTATTCTAGTTGCAAAAATAAATAAAAAATGTAAAATAAAATTTTTCTGTTTAAGATATTGTTTCCAATACTCCCAAGATATTGTTTTCAATACTGTACTTATTTCTCAAAATTTTTCAGATCAATAATACAATCTTTGCATTTAAAAAAAGCACAAATGGTCGTTACAATGCATTCATAAAATAGTTCATGAAATTGGGACAAAGTTGAAAGTGAAAAAAAGTCTAAAAGGCTAAAATAAAATAGACATGTATATATCAATTGCAATTTTTTTAAAAAATAAAATTCTACAGTTTCAATCGATTAATTAATTAATATAGCTTTCCACTTTGTAGAAAAAAAAATAATTTATATAAGTTAAGAGTTATATAAATAGAATTTTATTGTATATTATTTGTTTCCTAATGAATTCGTATGAGCACAGTTCTACTATAGTTGAAACATATTATTTTTATCAAAACTTAGAATTATATTAGATAATAAATAAATTTGTAGAAATATTTATAATATTATAAGAAATTGGGAATATAATATATGAATATTTTATATAACAATATATTGTATAATAATATAATATGATAATATATATAATATATTACTGTATTATTCTATAACATTACATCACTATATAATATTATAAAGAAACATATATAATATTTCTCTCTAATAAACAATATTTCTCTTTAATTCCATTCTATGCTATATTCTATGTCATTACTTCATTTTTCTCATTTCTAAACATCTTGATGGTGCCGATTACTTCCTGACGTACGAAATGAAATAAACGTATACAATAGAGAGCATACTAACATTAACATTCTCATATACAACGTCACATTCATCATTGTTTATTGTTAGTGAAATATGTATGCTAGATGCCTAAGCAGAAGATGTTCGAGGGAAAACGTAGATCTTGAATGAACCTTGACACGACTTCGCGAACTCAACGCAAATCCTTGAATGAGTCTAACTATTCCTACGCAGCGTTTCATGGAGGTGTAGAATTTCTGTAGCTAGCTCTGTGTATGAATGAACACAGGAATAGCTGTGCCAGGAAATGGTGCCATAATAAATACTTCGTCTACTGACAACCCGTGCCAGATTTTCCCCTCCTCCATTCTGTTCCACTCTTGTCTCCTTCTGGAATGAAAGGTTCTTAATAATGATAACGAGGACAACCGTTTCGTCTTTCTCAAAACCGACTAACCTAATCGTTCGATTCCAGACAGATCCTTCACCATTGCAATATTTCTGTATGCACATTTACGATATCGTCCATTCCATATCAACTTGGAATAGCGTCCCCAGTTCCAAATATACCGCCTGACGGATGCTCGTATTTAAAATAGATTTCGCGACGAGATCCTTCCCAGGAAATGTGCTCTTTAAATATTCATGCATTGCCGTCATTTCACGTACATGTGTTTAACGCGTATTTATTATTGGCCGTCGCGAACGATGAACTCTCATTTTGTTTGATCTCTCATCGTTAATCCTCGGTATTTCACACATATTCACTACGTTGATCAAAAAGTAGTTAAGTTTTTTTTCTAATGTATACAGACATATATGTACATTATTAAATGTAACTAACTTCATTTTAAACTGCAGATTTATTATGTGATACCTGTTTACTCAAACTTATGTTTCGAAAACGTAAAATGCACGATTTCGTTGACAATTGTTTGTTTGACGTTGATTTCAAAATCGAGTGGGAACATTTTTGTCATGTTTTGCTGTACTATTTCTCTAGAAGAAAAAGAATGTTATGCAAGTTCATGAAAAATTATCCGTGAAGAAGCTTTCGAACTACAGCAGTGTCAGAATTGATTTACTAAATTTCATTACTGATGAGGATATCAAATCGTTTCTTTGTCGAAAAAAAATAAGAACTTTTTTGAACATGGAATCATGAAGTTGCAAGAAAGGTAATTGAACAAAATAGTCAATAAATTGTATAATAAAGTTTTTGTCTCTCGTGGAAAATTTGCACACGAAAAACGCAGTTACTTTTTGGTCAACCATAAAAAATTATATTGTGTATAAGGTGAAGTTTTAAATACCATTTTAAATACCTTCGTTGTTTCTAAAAGTACGAAGGAACTTTGTTAACAAAAGTTATTCAATAAAAAAGGTGGCATAATATAGAAATAATGATCTTGTGTGAATGAAGAAGATTTGAAGAAAGTCATCACCATTTTTTTTAAATGGAATAATCAATGCAGCTCGACATCTTCTTTAAGAAAGTATTAATTGAAAGTTGTTCGTTAGATATTTGAACTTTAATTTTATAAAATATATGTATAAGATAAAGACAATATGAACACAAAAATACTGTTTCTGTCTTCCTTTTCTTTATATACGATAGATTTTGCAAAATTAATAATTTCTCGATATATATTTTTGAACTTTAATTTTATAAAATATATGTATAAGATAAAGACAATATGAACACAAAAATACTGTTTCTGTCTTCCTTTTCTTTATATACGATAGATTTTGCAAAATTAATAATTTCTCGATATATATATACCGTATCGATTAATGCATGAGAAAATATATGATTCCATTTAAAACAGTAGAGATGATTTTGAAATCATCGAAAATCCTTCAGCTACCAAAAAATTATTAACAATACAGTAACAACATAATACAACTTACCGTATCGATTAATGCATGAGAAAATATATGATTCCATTTAAAACAGTAGAGATGATTTTGAAATCATCGAAAATCCTTCAGCTACCAAAAAATTATTAACAATACAGTAACAACATAATACAACATAACAGTCCTTTATGTGAACGTCTACTTTCCGAATATATTCGAACATTACATTATCAGAACAAAATGTTTGTTAGTAACTATTGCTATTACTGAAGTTTATGTGCTATCAGCAGACATTCTATCCTGCTAATACAATGTTCGAATAGTAAAATATTCAAAAAAACTATGAAATTATTAGAAAATTTTTTTTCCCTTCCTTATGTTTACAACTTGTTAAAAGCTAACTCAATAATTATGCCCGACATAAAGTCCTGCTAATACAATGTTCGAATAGTAAAATATTCAAAAAAACTATGAAATTATTAGAAAATTTTTTTTCCCTTCCTTATGTTTACAACTTGTTAAAAGCTAACTCAATAATTATGCCCGACATAAAGAGTTAAATCTATATTAATACTAAGGGTTAATTCTAAATCTAATCTATACTAACACGTGACATGCAAAAAAACAACTCATATTCCAAACGAATTAATGCTTAGGTCTTCTTTCACAGATAAAGAAGGCTTGCGTAGATGCTGTCGAACAAAGCATCAGAGTTGTCCTGCAATTAATAGACTCTGGCAGCCAA
>NIPQ01043680.1:0-10857 GCA_002806875.1 Lepidotrigona ventralis hoosana | reverse complement strand
GTATAATTTCCCAAACCCCCGGTGGTACCGTCCGTCGCAATACATTCGAGTACATGTTTTTTTTTTTTAATTTTTTACTCTTCTAGATTTTCGATGAGAATCTTCGAAAAGAATTCCGGGATACATATATCGATGTTGTCAGTGCGTTTCCGATGTTTTACGACTCCAGAAATAGAATTCGAGAACTCCGCGAAAAAGAGACGTACATCGGAGGTGTTCCGTGTCCTCCAGCCGCGTTTTTCTCTTTCCTTTTCTTTCTCGTAGTCAGTATAATGCAGTGATTCAGTCGCGACGAATCGCGAATGTATCCCGGAATTGTGTACACAGCGATTTCTCGAGAAACCGTTCCCCGTGGCAGATTCGCCTGTAGTTCCGCGTGTTGTATTTGAACCTGTGCCCGATGTTAACGATGAGAAAGCATAACGATGGCCATTTTTAAAAGCCCGCGGAAGAATCTACCATCTGGTAATCTGGCGCGTCTCGTGTGGTTGTCGAAGCCCTATCGAAGCTGTATTATGAATCTTGGATCTTGAAAGTCTTCCGGTCTTAAGGAACGCCGACTCGGAGGGAGCAAAGAAGGGATGAAATACTCTGAAAGAGCCGGAAGTTATTGAATTCTCTTCCAAATACCTTCGTATCGTTTATTCATCGTTCGTGAATCCGTTGCAAAAAACCCTGAAGACAATCGGGTGTGCGAAATGAATATCCTGCGACGAGCGACGCGTGTGCGGAAAAGCGGAGAGAGATAAGGAGGAAGCGAGACAGGAAGGGAGGAGGAACCACGAATAAACGGTTGGGGTAAAAATAAAAGGAACACCAGCCGTAGGAACAGCGAAGGGGGACAAGGAAGAAATGTGGGCTAAAAGCGTCTTCCTTTCCTGACCTGCAGTTCGTGAGGCCTGGCCTGGCTCAACGATGAGTCACTCAGTTTCGCCCCCTGGCGTCGCGCCGCCGCAGCCATAACCGCCGCCAACCCCGTGGCGGCGGCTACTGTTGGTCGCGGCCGACGATTATTCTCCGCAACCGCCGCAAAACGAAACTTCCTTCTCGAAAAAGGGACCACCCCACCCGCTTCCGGATTCAATTCCATCTCTCCCGCTTTCTTTCTTTTTCTTTTTCTTTTTTTTTATTTTTTTTTACTTGTCAAAGAGAACGTGATGCAAACGCAATGCAATTCCGTGACCTAGTCTCAAGTCTGCCTGCCGGAAATCGTAAGTACAGCGTCGGACGCGCTGCGGCGTATCGACAACTACGCGTGTACAACACATGTCGATTTACGAGCGGGGAATATAGCGTCGTTTTATCGTTGCGATTCGAAAGATTCGAAATACCGGCGCGCCAGTAACGGTTTTCGGAACTCGTTTACACGATTCCACTTTGTCCCTAACAAAGTGGCACGCACAACTCTAACGTCACCGCCTCTCTATTGATGACCCGCGTGGACACGTTACACGTCCGAGGAGAAGACTCGTTTCTCAAAGGAAAACTGCAAGTTTTAGCAGTTCGCGATCTATACGCAACGTGGTCGCGTTACATATATGGTTAAAAACACACGCCACACGGGTATGTGTCGCGGCGCGTGATGTCACGGGTTCGCGTTTTTCTTACACGTCCGCGATATCCGATACGACGCGCTCCTGACAAGCAGCAAACGCTTAATTACGCTTAATACGTGGCAATTATTAAGAAGAAAAGGGGTACGTGTATAGGGCACTGGATTGATTTCTCGCTGGCACACGCGCGGATCTAACAAAAGCTAACGCGTTTTTGTTCAGGGCAGCTGGAACCTTATCTAATTATAAATTACTTAAAAAAAAAAATAGTAGAGTGTATTAATATAATAATAATTATAATAATAATTTCTGAGAATTTTTATTATATAATATATAATTATAATTATAATAAATATATAATTAATATATATATATATATACAATAATTATAATAATAATTTCTGAGAATTTTTTGGCCTGTCGTGTTTGTTAATTTTGCACCGTTCGAAACCAGAAAAATGATGGAAGTAATTTTAATTTTATCTCGAGCATAGCTTCTAATCAATTTTACACGGATTTTATTCAACTAAAGCGGATAGCGATGATTTTTGATGGTGATTGACTAGTGAAATATCAAGAATATAAAAATCGATGAATAAATGAAGAAATCGGTATAACTTTCTTTTGACAAATTAAAAAGATAACAGGGACGATAAGAATGTTAACGAAGGGGGACTACTTGATATTTTTGTGACACCTGCGAAACGGGAGCAATGAACTTCAAGTACAAGCTGATTGTTATAATGACCTAAATGAAGTGACCCACATTCCATCTCAACGACGCCGTGCACTTCGCTGTCCACCATGTACATTCTATGGGATACTCTGATCTTTTCTTGTATCCTACTTTCCTCTCTCGTCGTTTGAATTCAACGGTGTAATCGATTCACTAGAAATTTGAATCTTTTCTTTATTATTATTATTATTATTATTATTATTATTATTATTTTATATATGTGCAAAACGAAACAAAATTTTGCAACGTATCATATATCCTTCAGCCTAATATTTCAATTTTCCGAAATTATGCATGCTGAAGTTAATTCGTGCCGTTCGTGAAAAACTTGTGAAAATTCTGGCATTGATGTCATTAATATAGTTGTAAAACGAGAAAAATGTGGAAAAATTTATGAGAGGCGTGTCATCGACTTGGATGGCTCGAAAGAATTCCGTCACGATACGAAAATCTGCGGTGTGTGTGTGTGTGTGTGTGTGATTGAACGTGGAAGCACGCGTTTTACAATTTACAAACACCGAGGGACCATTTCAGTACGACGCCTCGGAGGAACCTGTAGTCGCACCGTACGGGAGAGATTAACACGAAACGAGTCATCGAGCCACGCATTGCGCCTAAATCTAAGATATCAAGGCTTGAGTCATCCCGCGTTAGAGATTGT
Organism: Lepidotrigona ventralis hoosana; assembly: GCA_002806875.1. NCBI lineage: Eukaryota > Metazoa > Arthropoda > Insecta > Hymenoptera > Apidae > Lepidotrigona > Lepidotrigona ventralis. The sequence continues at coordinate 7,907 of NIPQ01043680.1, read as the reverse complement.
ATTTACCCGCGTGCCACGTTCGACTTTGTATTCTCCCGCCGTTGCGAACGTCTCAGAAATACCTTTGACCATTAGCGGTTGGAATTGAACGCATAAATGGAACACTGACAACTAGTAAAAATATGATCGCGCTGGTGTCTCTAAACGATCGAATCATTGCAGCGCTGTTTGTTTTCGTCTCTCAAAAAATTTGTATAACAAATGGGATGCTGCCGGACATTCTTGAAACAAACTGACGCGTACCGATTCACCACATACTAATTCTGTCTCTCTTTCTCTGCCGAGCCGGAAGAATTCTCGAAAGTCACTCGTCAATAAAAAAAATACCAGAGCCATCTCGAGACACCGCGCGCGAAACAGTTATTCTCTCGATCGAACCGAAACAGTTCAACAGGAACGAGTCAGATTCGTTAAAGGCTGGTTAAATAACAGCAAACGAGTCAATCGACGGGACGGTCCACAGCTCTTCCGGAGGCTGAGGTCCAGGGAAGCTCGCGGCTGAGTGACTCACAATCGACGAGAAGAACAACACACGACAGAGAAGAGGCAAAATGGGAAAAATGATAAAGACTTTTTTACCCCATGGTTCGAGATTCTCCAGAGGGACCAGCCTCAGCACGAGACACGGCGCTTCCTTCTTCAGTCTCATTCTGTTCGAGTTATGCGAGATTCCCTCCACGGTTTTCTAAGGTGGCTCTCACCTCACCTCACCTCATTTGACACACGCGACTGTTCGGCAAGAAAGAACGACGAGAACTTTTTCGGCGTGTGTTACGCAAAACGAGAAAGAGAGAGCGGCGGGATCTCTCTCGTTCTTCTTCTCAATCAACCGGGTCAACCGGATCGTCCGACGATCGAGTACAGAGGAGGCCTCGACGCTCTGAACTTTGTTTTCTTTTTCCGCCGGTTGGATAGCGCGAGACACCGCCACAGAAGCGTGTTTACGCGTTGACGACGGAACAGAGACAGAGATATACGTGGCAAAAGCGGCGCTTGCCCTTTTGCTTGTTGGCGGGAGACTGCTGGCTAAGCGGCACGAGAGAGTTTACATGAGGCTCGACTGGATGAGTCATCCGGCTCGGCGCCGATTGGCCGACCGCTTCGTGACGTACGCGATTCGCGGACGAAGGCACACGAACGTAGTCGAGCACGAGCCGCTGTCTGTGTACTATACGCTTCGTCCTTGTCTAGCACGCGGCCGGACGGATCGCTCTGTCCTTCTCCACGTTCTTCCTAGTTTCTCGCGGGGCTTCGTGCATTTCGTCGTCGTAGCGGCACGCAACTCCGCGGCGTCCTATGACGACCTTGTCGCGCGACTCGCTCGTAAATGCAATGTGTAACAAAGTAACGCGGCTTAATTGCCGAACACCATATACAGCGGCAAAATTAATTGCTCCGCTGCGTTAGTTGGAAGAAAGTTTCGAGCAGAGCGAGACTCGGGAGAAGGGCAAGGTTCTCTCCTTAAGGGTATATATATATATGTATATCCCGTTGGTCCCACCTGGCCGGTGGCAATCTCTCGGGTCTAACGTAACACGCACAGTCCCTGCCGGTATATTTCATTATGCCGCGGAATGATGTAATTCAAGAATAAGGCCCGATTTGAATAGAATTGAATAGAATTGAACTTTCACGGGGCTCGTCAAGATCGGACGCGACGATTCCGATCGTATTTGCCTTTACAATCCTTCGTTTCGTTTCACGACACAAAGGATAAAGAAACGTGAACCTCCCCTCCTTGCTCTTTCTCTCTCTTCCGCATATATGTAATCGAAACACTCTGCGTTGAGACGCGGGTTATGAAAATCAAATCGATAACTCGGTGTCTCCGGAGGGGGGATTATTTATAGGAAAGCCACGGGACAGTCAGTGAAATATTGTTGACGTTAGTTGAAGAAAGTCGAACACACCATCACTCGGTCACCGAGGGGGCAGGGAGGGCCCCACAAACAAAAGATCAGAGGTTGACTTTTGCGGCAAGGAGGCAAAAATAAATTCGAGGCATAATGCGTCTTTCGAATACAATGATTCACGGGATCTGCACTCGCACGTTACACACAACGCAACGGAACACTCTTACGCAATTTTCGCCCCAGCAAAAGCTCTCCCGTCTAATTTTATCACTTATCGCGCTCCCTTGTTTAGTATGCACTTGTGAAATTCACTTGCTCGGGCCGATCGTGATCGAACCGCGCCAAAAAGCCGGTGAACTTATAAATACGCTATCGAACATCGATCCTCCGCGTGTTTGTGTGTGCCAGGGTCCGTAGGACCGCCTATGTGTCGCAGCACGTTAACAGGCTGCTCGAAAAATAAGGGGGGGAAATACAGAGAGTGTCGGTAGCTAGCTTTAATATTATTTCAATTCACCAAAATTCCCACTGTCGTTCGCAAAGTAAGAATTATGTATTCCCTAATTGTCCGTAATTTTTTAAAAGAATAAAGCCAGGAGAAAGTACAGAGTGGATACTCCTTTTCTTTTTTCAACCAGTCAAATTTTTGAGAAATTCCAAACATCGTGATTTGATCATTCTAATTGTCACAAACAAAATATATGTATTGCAAAACAAGTCGAAGATGTTATTCCAAAAGAGTACGTCGAAAAAGGAAGAACATTTGCATATGGATCGAGGTGTTTCGACCGTTTCCTCTGTTCTGTCTGAGGTTTTTCTTATCGATACACTAGATAAGCAACAGGTTTTTCCTGTTTCTTGGAACGATAGCACCATCGTCCAAGTTTGGGAAACCCTTTTAAGAGCAATTATCACAAGGCGGTTGATTTATCGAGATATTCAAATCGCTATAGTCATATTACAGGGAAACGTTCGATACGCGTAACGATTTCTTGGTATTACAAGCGTAATTTCGTCAAGTTGTTGTTATTACATTATTATCAAACATTGTACAAGGAAACGTTTGGGAAATTTTAAACTTGAGCGATGTTTAATCAATCATCCGAACGACTGAAATGCAATTTTCTTATATCTTGCATAATTCGATATTCGTTGGACAAATATTCGATTCAAAGTAAAACGACACGTTTGGAATACATTTGGAGATCGCGCGCTCACAATTTAGGAATACCTTCGCGTTTGTCATTCCGCGTTCGAAGCCATCATTCTTCTTCGAATCACCGATCACCACAAAGACAACCAAAAATTCCGAATTCCAAGCTGACTTGTCGTCGAAACAGAAACGTGTGTCAACCATCTAATCAAAAAAACCGCGAGGACGTCGATCCTGGAACGTCTTGCGAGTGATTCAATTGTATACGCGAGATGGAAATCCCTCCAAGGCCAATGACTAACGTTTACAGCGAAACGCCATAAACGGCGTAACGATTGTCATCGCGACGGTGATTTCCACTGGAGAATGCAACGACGAGAGTCATCCTGTTCTGTCAGGCAGGTGCTCGCCTCTAATTTCAGAGTGTGATGTCATTGCCCGGTGACGACCAAATATTCCGACGAACAAAGCGAGATCGCTTTTAACGTTGTCGCGTTGCCGCCTTCGTCTAGGGAATTAACTCGTTTCAGTTCGACTCGAATTAGTCACAGACAGTTAGACGTCGAGATCACCTTCCGGCAAAAGAATGCGGCGAATAATCAGGCCAGGGAACGTGATCTATGATTTTAAACAGTTCCAGCGTGGATCGAAGGCGTCAGAATGACGCGTCTCAATGATGAGACTTTACGGAGGATGGATGGAGGTGAACCGCACAATCCGATCTAGGAAGGATCGTCTTTGATCTCTCGATCGAAAGATAATATGTAGGACGTGTGTGTTGGGTGTGTTTTGTGTTTGTTCTATCTTTGAGATTTTAATTTTTTTTTCTCTCTTTCTTTCCTTACGCGACCTTCAAGAGAGATCTAATCAAAACTATATTAGGTGAGTCATCGTGTGACGACGCTTCTCGATCTATATTGACCATAATTCCTTGCACCGACTCGCGCTGCAACGGCGAACGCCTTTGTCTTCTTTGTATATGCACCACTGACCTCACCGATCTGAATTAAGATACGGCCAGATCGTACGAAAGATTGTTAAGACCTTTTCTTTTTTTTTTATCATTTCGTTTTGAATCCGGATCAATTTGAACGAGACAATCGTACAATGGTATCGCACGAAGCATCACAGTCGCGGCGTACATGCAAATCGATAATCGTAACCGATGACAGCGCGCGAAATATGCTCGGTGAATTTTTAACCACGGATTAATCATCGGATTTATTGCGCGCATTCCAGAGCTCGATTTGATCGCGATCCGGCAAGATCGAGGCATTCGTCCCGACGTGAATCAAATGGTAAACAGACGCAGAGATAGTGTAGCAGCCACTCTGGTAATAGTCTGGTTGGTAGTACGCGAACCGCCATGATTCACCATAGCGCCGCGCCGGGAATATTCTCCATTGGCAATAAAGTTCATCGATAATGCTCGCGATCCAGGTGAACAGGGATGATGATGCATCCTTCGATAAATCGTCGATGGATCGTGAATTCTCTGAATGTCGATCTACATTCTTTATGGTAGTTGAAACACGACCTCTCTTGAACGTTCGATTTGGAAGAAAATCGCTCGAAAGTGATACACACACGCTAAAGTTTAATATTCTCCATTGGGAATAAAGTTCATCGATAATGCTCGCGATCCAGGTGAACAGGGATGATGATGCATCCTTCGATAAATCGTCGATGGATCGTTGAATTCTCTGAATGTCGATCTATATTCTTTATGGTAGTTTAAACACGATCTCTCTTGAACATTCGATTTGGAAGAAAATCGCTCGAAAGTGATACACATACGTTAAAGCGAGTTTAATATTCTCCATTGGGAATAAAGTTCATCGATAATACTTGCGATCCAAGTGAACAGGGATGATGATGCATCCTTCGATAAATCGTCGATGGATCGTTGAATTCTCTGAATGTCGATCTACATTCTTTATGGTAGTTGAAACACGATCTCTCTTGAACGTTCGATTTGGAAGAAAATCGTTCGAAAGTGATACACATACGCTAAAGCGAGTTTTATTAAATTCAAAGACTCAAAGATCCAACGTTTCAGTGACTTATTGTTAGTTTCAAAGACTCGAAGATTATTACATAGACAGATGATACAAAGATTTTGAGATTTGAACTGGCAATCAAATGATCTTTCACGAAGATCAGATTTGCTGAAGAAAATGGATGAAAAGAGACATAATTCTATATCTAATAGATGCTATTCATTCAAAGACTCAAAAATTGAACAAATATAAGAAAATTGTATAGATTCGGAACTTTAACGAAAAAAAGTTGAATGATCCTTCTTGAAAGTCAGATTTGAAAAAAAAGGATCAAGTCTACTATCAAACACACGTTGCATCATTGAATTAATTAGATTCGAGGATGTCGAAATTCAAAGACTACGATTCAAGTGAAAAATTATAAAGAATTATAAAAGAAATAAATAAGTAACACAAAGACTTTGGAATTTCAACGGGAAATTTTTGAAACGTTCGTGTCACGTTTTTTTTTTTACCGAAATCGGCCGAATAGCGAAGGTTTCGTCCACGGCGTAGAACCGTTCTCGCTATCGAGACGCAAAAGTTGATATCGATGCCCGATGCGGTTAACTATGAGTCACCTAGGCAGTTCTCAACGTCCCTGAATTACATCGACGATTTACGCGCGCTTTTGTTTACCAGCATTCAAGATGGAGACGAAATTTACGCGAGATATTCGCATCGCGCGGTCCAATTCACGCTGACTTCGTCGTCGTGTTTCGTGAAAACGTCCCCGAACACGCGTCGCAGATGATACAAAATAGCATGAAATATTAATCGAGACGACGTTCACGTTAATTTATTTGTTAACTCTTCGAGAAAACATTTGTCAAAGATGGTAGAACTTGTTTCACGTTTGTGCATATTTTCATGTACGAATTATTTATTTCGAGAATATCGATCGATCCTTTCTCAATCATCACTCTTCTTGGTAGCTATCTTTCTATTCTACAGAGTAGAGTAGAAAATTTACCGAGACGTAATAATTGCACTCCTCGAGAAAAACGCACGACAAAGTGGCGTAAATCTGTTTACCATTGAAATTCCATCTTCAACGTTTCGCGTCACGAAGTGACGGCTGTGTGATTCACATCGAGGAAGGTATGCCAGAAAACAGACCTCTTCGTCAACAATTTTTCACAGTCGATTAACAGTTTCATTATACATGCAGCAACTATGTAAATCTGTCTGGCTACGGGGATATAACTTGAAACTTGGCACCGTGACTGTGCCATTTCCTGTCAAATTGTTGTTCTCAGTCGGATAAACAACTTTGCTATTATCAACGAGGCCAATTTTAACCGTTGACCGGCTATTTATAAAATATCGAAGCATTGATGAGCGTCTGATTGCGAGAATCGAAAAACGAACATACACATCATGCCTTGAAGGCCACAAAATTTGACACTTGATATTTTATAGAAATTTTCAATCACGTTAAAATCTGAAAACTGCAATATGATAGAATATTGTGGATGGAATGTACCGATCTCGATCTTGTCGAAAGACTCAGACGAGTGTTTGAATTTTTGCAAAATTTGATTTCGAGTCATCCAAATGTCTTATTGTTAAGTAAGCTTTCCACGATTCTGCGAAACTCTGAAGTTTGCCAGATCATAATACCTACTGCATATATCTTCGTCTTTGGTTTAATGGTAGGTACTCGTAAGACTTATTACGTCTGCATTACATATAGCACGTGTCTTCATACACATGTTTGAAAATGCCATATTATCACCACAGTCTTATTGTTAGTAATATACTTCGTGTATACCTCTGACTCTCACTGCATTTATATTTTTCCCTTCGTAATGTGTTGCACATCGTGTTCCAATTATCGCAGAGGCGATAGAATGCCCGTAAAGAATTTTATAAAATATCAATATCAGTCTAAGCGCCGATATTTCTCCGTTTTATCTGTATCATTAATCACGGTCGCGTTTCTCTCTCTCTCTCTCTTTTTTTTTTTTACCTTTTTCCTTTTTTTTTTCTCTTGGCCTGGAAGTAATAAAGTTGTCTCAACAACGGACAGGTCTATTATTCCGCGATAAAAATTGTTTATACACGATGCCCCCGATAATACGGATCGTCCATTAATCTTCGATTAATCTTCGTTCAATATATTGTGATTCACGCGCGCTCGCCGAGGAAAATGGAAAATGAACGGACGCTCGAGCGTCTGACTCACGCATCCTCGCCCGCGGATTGCTCCATTTCACTTTGATCTATCTTCGAACGATTACGCTCGTCCAGTTAGAAGCCGCCTTCTAATTAAGAAAACAAACACGGCCGAATGGATATGAAATATCTATTTGGGAAACAAAGCTGGAGAATACGATTCTTGTTGTCCATTTTAACAAACTGCAAACTGTTTATAATTAGACGTTTAGACTGCGGTCCTTTGTTTCACTTTTGAAAGATCTAGAAACACAGAGATTCTCTGTGGAATGCAACTGTAAAAATATACACGTCCAAAATATAGCAGATAATCTACTATACTATTATTTCATTAAATATAAAATGTGTGTCGCATGTTAGTTAAAATTATAGTATTTAAAATGTGTACAGTGTCTATGTAATATTAAAATATTTTAATATTAGTTTCAGTGCATCTCTATTTGCAATTTATCATTAGAAAAAATATTCGAGATAACATACATTCTACATGTTGTAAATACTGTATATTAAATATATATTCTGACTATAATCTAAAATATGAATTGCAAATTATCAGAAAATATTCGAGACCAAATATACATTCTATATGTTGTATATACTAAATATGTACTGTACCATGTAACTATAATTTAAAATACAAATCGCAAATTATCAAAGATTATTCGAGGCCAACATTATACAACG
>NIPQ01043673.1:0-10646 GCA_002806875.1 Lepidotrigona ventralis hoosana | reverse complement strand
CCCCCCCCCTCCATGCCCAGCGGTAGCGACGCGGAGGAAATTTTGTCGAAAGAGAATAAAAAGAAAAGGAGGAAAATGAACGAGAAAAAAAAAAGAAAAAGAATGGGAGGGGGGAAATGTAACGGGGCCGAAAATTCCGCGGTGGAAATTGGACACGGAACAAAATAGGAATTGCCTAACGAACTGTGCAGCCGGAAGCCGAGAAGAAAAGGGGAGTCCGAGTCGAATGGCTAACGAGAGAAGGACATGTTTCAAAGAGGCCGGAAGTAGTTACCGGGCGGTTTACGTGTTCACCCAGCCGGCGCCGTTTCCTGCCAGTCCCAACAAAATCCTTTCTTCGAAAAATCGTGTCTATGAATATGTTCTTCGTCCCGCCGTCTTGGCGAATAATCGGTCGTGAAGTAAGATGTTCGAAAGGAATCAAACGCGACCTACATAATACACGCAGATTCTCGTTTCTGCTGTTTCGAATTGCAAGGGATGATGACAACTCTGCCGTACGTTTCTAAAGGGATTGAAATAACAAAATCTTCTTTTATAGATAAAAAAGAAGTAAATTATTCTCCCTGATTCTGAGAGAATAAAATTTAACCATTCGTACGTACTTGCATTTGTCGTTTTCGTTTTTTAATCAGAAATTACATAGAGACGTGATCATAACTCGAAAATGGATAAAAAGAGAGAGATCATAAAAAATTCCGCTGAATAAATCCATCCTCTAATATCTCTACAATCTCTTCGAAATCAACTTGTTATATTATATTATATCACCCCTCATCCGTTATAAAATCTTCGCATCCACACTTTCCAGTGGAGGTTACGAATCTACGTTCGAGGAAGAAGAGGCGAGTGAAAACGTTCGGCGAGGCTTCGCGCAATAGAGACAAAGCGAGAATGCGGACAAGCTGGATCCCTGTAATATCTGGATTCTTTTTCCAAGGTAATGCAGTGTGGGTGATGCCAGTGATGCCGATACAGAGGCATCGCAGTATGCAAATGAGAATAAATCGCTATCTCGCCAGGAAGCCGTTAGGTTCCACGTTGTTTGTGCTGGGAAATGAGTTCCCAATGCCCTTTGGTCGCAGAAAATTCCACGTCGGGTTATATGCAGCCTATACTCCCGGCGAAACAAGCTTTCGCACTGGTTCCATTTCGCGTCGCTCTGTTGTCCCTCTTCGTCTGATGCACGAGTATATCGACCGCGGGGCCAATGGATGGGCAATTAGCGGGTAGAAATGAAACTACAAAAGAACCCCGCGTTGATGCTTTCGCGAAAGCCCGGAATCCTTAAGCGCGACGACATCGGATGCTTTGATACTGACCACATCTTCTGCAGCTTTTACCATTTGTCGTAAAAAGCGAAAATTACTCTCCATTCGGTGATATCTGGATCCTCTGAATCTGTTTCAATTTTCAATAACGCGAATTCATCTTGTTCAGCGGTTTGATGTCGTCGGTAATTAGATTCAGAATGCGTGAACACGCACAAGTCGATGCGATTAACAAAACTTGAAGATCCACTGAATTTTAAAGAAACTTTTGCATCAATGAGAAACAGCTTTGTTCATGTTTGTTTCGTTGTTCTTCCTTATTACACTACAGCTTTTTCCATGTTGTAAATGTATTTCTGTGTGAAATATTATTTTTCGAAAAAGAACGTGTATTGTATTATTTTTGTATCTATGCACAGGAGATTTTACACGTACAATTTGCTGTGTTGTGCAGATGATAATATCGCAGTCAAAATTTTGTTGAATATTCACATCAAAGTGAATATTCTGCAATTTAACAATGAGAATATCAAAATCTCAATATTGGCCATCGCGAATGTTCGTTTAATTTTTCAAGTGCGATGAAAGTAAAATGCCATTTCGTAAAGGCCTGCAATAATTTCAAAGAATTTCTCAATGCTTTCTGAATGTAGAACAATAAAACTAGTTGGTCATCGGAAAAATAATGGAAATCAATACGTATAGAACGTACTATTAAAAAGTTTTATCTAAAAAAAAAGTGACATTTCACACGCGTCTGAAATTTTCACACTTTGAAATACTTGCGTTCGTCGTTTTTATTCGGTCGATGTGCGTCCAAACGACGAGGAAATTCTTGGATCGTAATCGCTCGGATATAGTTGCTTTGAAAACTTGGGCCGTTTACGTTGAAGACGATGAGTCGTCGTGAATTGCGTTATGAGTTAACGGGGGATTCCCGGTTGGTCCGCGTCCCATTATAAAAGTCGTTGGAGCGTGGAACATGGTCCGGCAGGCAGAAGCGGTCACGCCTCCCCCCTTCCCTCCTGTGAGAACAGAAATTTCTCTTTTTAGAAATGTTTGTTCTGCACCTGTTCGCTTCCACGTACCCCAATAAAATAAAAACCAACCGAGTCGACCGGGCTCGGGTCTGTCAAAACATTCGTGTTCAGGCCTCTGAAAATACACGATAGAGAGGAAACAGAAGGGAAGAAAAGAAACAGGACAGAAAGGATAAAAAAAAGAGGATGAGAGGAGAGAAGAGAAGGAAAAATGGAATGGGAATTAAAGAAAGAAAAGGAAAAGAAGAAAGAAACGAGGGAGGTGGATCCAACACGTCCCGCGGGACGTTATCGAGGAAGCTCATAACGAGGTAAGGCTCGGCCAACCAAGAGTTTTTTCTGCTGGCAATCTGCGAAAGGGAGTCGGCGGGGAACACTTTGAGGAAGAGAAGCCCGTTGGGAACTCGGTCGACGTCAATGAGACAACTTTTCCTTCGATAGCGGCGTGCCCACGCTTCGAAGCCTCCCTGTGGGTCCGGGAGAAGAATAGACCGTAAAAGGAGACTAAAAAGCAACCATACGGAGCTTTGGGTTGCGTGCCGACAAGTGGACGGTCGGATCGCACCGACTTCAGACCAAAAACAAAATTCCTTACAAGTCAAGCGATGCGAGAGGCGAACGATACTCGTAAAGTTGACGCTGTAATTGCGTCCGTCAACCCTTCGCCGTTATGAAACCGGAAATGTAGGAAGTTATGTTTGCATATGCTCTCTGGACAAGTTGACAGATCCTTTGTTTCGGCTTGGCGGACCAGGTTCACGCTTCGAACCATCATATTTGCATTTATCCTCGGCCCTCTCGGCCCCAGGTGAAAAGTATAATAATTAATCTGACCGTCAATTCACACGCGGGTGAAATTAATTCGTCTGAGATAGTTGTAGAGTATTAATTTACGTAAGTTACGTGTTTACTTCAACGAGAGGCTGAATTATAACGTACGAAACGGGCGTTTTAATGAAATTCGTTTGGGATGTTCATGGTTAGAAGAACTCGCGCGTGAAATTAATTTACCTGAAATAGTGAAGCTAGTCTAGTATATTTAAGTAGAGGGACTCGTATGCTCGAGTTTGAGTTCAGTATTTCAACGTACGTTTGAACGATCGAATGCTCGTTCAGTGGGAAGTTATACTGGAAACTAGAAAAGAAATTCGCAAAAGTTTCTTAAGTTAGAAAGCTGTTTCGCTCGATGATATGATCCTAAAAGACGTAAAAAGCAAAAAATAACCAAGTACAAATTTGTCTTTCTGCTGCTCGAAAAACTCAAGATGATGTATGAGATTAACTTATATATACATCTTGTTGAATTTGATTCATTGTGACAATCATTTCCATGAAATTCGTTTGGGATACTCTTCGTTAAAAGAATTCCTCTGTGAAATTAATTCACTCAAGATAGTTGCGTAGTTATTTACTGAGGAACTGTATCAATCTAACGATTTTTCACTTTGGTGAAATTCGTCTAAAATATTTTTCGATAAAAAGACGAAAGATAGAAAATCAAATTTGAATGCAGAATACATGACATCAGAAACTATCCATTCGATAGGTTCATGAAAATTTCTCAAGCTAGTAACACCCATACACAATCTGTGTCTCGACAGGAAGTATAGTTTATTATGTTGCTTGACGATATGGTCCTAAAATGGACGACCAAGTGCAAAGTTGTTTTCCTGCGTTGATGATCGCGTAGATTTAAGAAACTTTTCGTTCCTGGATGCCAGAGGATGCATTTGGAGTTCAGGTCATATTTAACAATAAGTTGTGTCTTGAAGTTGCGCTTCCACTTCAACTCCTCGTTACCAAAGTTGTACTTTCAACGAGTAGAAGACACGTGAAAGAATGAAATATCTTTCTGTTTCGTTTTGCCAAGCTGTAGCAGAATTTTTTATTTATTATATAAGTCACAACTTCCTCGATCAGTTAGCAAAGTATTATCCCTTAATTAGAATCACGGAGTTAAAAGTTGGCAAAGGCAAATTTACTTTAATCCTCTTGTTTATTTTTAACCTTTAACTGACACTGCTGCATCACTTCATCCTTGAACTGGTTGAATTTAATTACAGAGTTTAATTCATCCTGCATCTTGAATAATCTCGTTTGTTATATAAAGTCTCGTTTATGACATAAAATACAGATTAAAAATGAAGATGCACTTTCACGAAGTTAGATAAAATAACATAAACTATTATTTAAAAAAAGAAAATCGAAGATAATCAGTTGACGTATCGAATGAATTGCAATAGAGAAAAAGAAGAAAGTCAAAGAGTTACTTTAGAACTTCAATAATTCACAAGGCAAGTGACCACGGTTAATCTTGCTTTGCTCGCAATTTTCCCAGCTCACTAATTACGCGGAAGTTGCAGTCGAATATAATTTCCGACGGTGGACGAGAGCTAATTCAATATGGAGTGATCTACGCGTACCTACGTGGTAATGGTTTAACACGCGTACAGTCGTGTAATCGTACGTACACCGATGAAATTTCGTGTGTGTTGAGAGCATAATCACCTTTCTCTTCCATCTGTAGTCTGTGAATGTAGCCAACTATGTTCAAGAAGTAGATGTATTCCGCTTCTTGCACACAAGCGTATAGCAATTAGCTGAAATACCGCGACTCATTTTTGCCCCCACGAACGCAATATCTTCATCGTGTCGCAACTATTTGTCAAGTCGTCGAGAAATTCGTCGTTGGGCCAAAGCTTTTTCACCACACCTGTCGTTGTTCACTACCAACTTGATTAAATTTACTTGATGATATTAACGTATATCTAGTGAAACAACTTCAAAACGATGCTCCACCTTCGCTCCACAGAATTTGGGAGAGCTTAAGTTTCCTCGAGTAAATAAATAAATTTTATTCGCAATATTATCTTTTTTTCTCTAATGGTAAAACTTTAACTAATTATTACGTACAGGCAAGATCGAAGGTTATAATTATGTATTGCTGGAAAGTGTGTAAGTTTCTTTCTTTGTTTCTTTTGAGAAAATACTTGATATTTACTTAGACCTGTCAAATTTGAAGGGTAAAGATGTTTCGATTGTTGTTTTATCGTTAAATACTCCCTCAGTTTATTTTGATCGTTCGGAAATTCACTTCATTTCAATCACTCGAAAAACCAAAGAATCAAGCCATAAAGAATCGTCCGAACCATGGCGCGCATAGTGCCGGTAATAACGAGTTCAGTCGGAGTTCTCGAATCATGGCTGCGACAGTAACGGAGGTAACGAACCAAGAATCTCGCGCGGATCTTGCCAAATTCGTTGTGCTTCTGCGTCTACGGATAAACATGGAATTCCATGTGATTGTAGTTCACAGGATTTCGTAATACTTCCACTCTGCGAGAGCAAATAATAAACTCTCAGTTGGAAAAGTACATGCTGTCTGTGGACGTCAAAGCGTCTCGCGTTATTCTGTTGGAGTTGGGAAACTAAGCGTAAATATACCTGTCGTCTGCTGGTACGATGATTAGGAAACGTGTTCGAATTAAAGCGTTTCTACCAGCATTCGTTCCGAGCCGTGGCGACGTTAATATGCACACAGCGACGAAGATAAATGGGATTATATTTTGTACATAACATTGTGAGATTGCAAGCGTAATGAGGAACTAGCGTGTATCTATAACCTGTTAACCGAGTCATTTTCAAGCTAAAAACTTCTGTAATTTAGGCAACTAATTGATCCTTGTAAAGTTAACTGCGGTGTAATTTGTGAAAATGAAAATGACACAACTCTTTTACTTTTCGATATTGATACGATGGTTTTTTTTTCGAAATATAAGCAATTGTGATAATGTACAAGGAATGAAGAAATTATATATTCTGAAGATTGTGAACTCATCCTTTAAAATACGGTGCTAAACTTAAACTGAAGATACTTATTTCACATTTTTCACATCGTACCACGCGAGTCTGTATTTTTATTTTCATCTACATTTTTACACTGCCTTTTCTCTTCATCATTCTCTCTTCTTCTCTGTCGTATTCTTAAATTAACAAATATTATCTCAGGAGAGAGCAAGGGACACGCTTCTGTGTGGTATCATTGCGTAGCGTCTCTGCCTCCCATTACACCTGCCCTAAGTGGTACAGTTATAAATTTATTTAAGTCTACGTTATTTCCAACAGAGTCTGATATTCTCACAATATTTAAGAATAATTCCTTACGGTGTTATGTCAGCTGTAAATGACAAAACGTGTAGAGTAATATTTATAGTGTCAATTCTGGTCATCGAAATGCTCGAGGCTTATTTTTTCGAATTTTGAACAATTTTATTTTACGTTGGAAATATATTGCTAGTGTAGAATTTCTCCTTCTAATAAAAAGTCATAATATCTTTTGCATATATATTTTTTATTGTTCCTAGAAGAATAATTAAACATGCTAAAATATGCGCGATATTCCAGAATATTCTAAAAGTACAACCTTCAATTCAGGAATATCTATGATGAGAATTTCATTAAAAAATAAATTAATGCACAAAATTACATGCAGTCTGGAACTCGTTAAACCCCTTTCCATTTTGATCTTCCGAACGAACTGGGAACAAACGTGCCTTCGGCGAAAGGAGTTTCGCGTAAAACACGGGATGGAGTTACAACCCCCCACCCCCACACACACGAAACCCTGAAACAAACATCCCCGGTCTTTAAACAGAATTTCACACTCGGTCCGCGTCTTGCATCAGCTCCCACGAGCTCGGTCCGAACTTCCGTTTAACTTGAGCCACCTTATAACCGAACTCCCCGACAGTTCGTTAATTAAGCGACGGAAATCACGAGGGAAGTAACGAACGACTACATTCACCCCGTCGAATCGCTGGTTGAGCCTCGTCGTCGGTTGGAAAACTTGCTGCCACGTGGTGAAACGCTTGTAACAATCGCAATGGTAATAACGATAATAATAATTCTCGGGACGGAGGGGCGGGAGGACGAGGCTGAAGCCTCGAAGACGAGGGTGGAAAAAATGGAAACTCGTTACGTAATCGCGATGGCCGCGTCATGGTTTTTTGAAGCGTGAAACGTCGACCGGATGAAAACAGCGACGAGGGAATGAAGGAGACGGGCGAGGATCGGCGGTGGGAAGGGGGGGGGAGGGAGCGTTTACGCGAATTAAAACGACCGGATGGAATTTCTTTTTCGCGATGCAGCTGCAGCCAGCGGCGCCGACTCGGTACTTTTATTACGTTGCATCCGTGAGCCGGCTATCAGCTAAAAACGACTAAACGGCCCCTGAGTCGAGGCTCGTGAAGGCTTAAAAGTCTGCGCGCCCGTTGCAAAAGGTAGCCGAGGCTTTTTTCCCCCCTTCCGAGCGACGGTGTATAAAAGCTGGGCCAGGGAGAAAAGGCTTCAGAAGAAAATGTATGAAGGAGAAGGGTCGGGGGCGGGGAGAGGCGAAGGAAACCGCTTGTGTACGTATACTCGGTATCCGTGGCATTGGTGAATGGGTGACCGAGACGTCCTACCGGCTGGTAAAATAATTGAGCCTCTTCTTCTCTTCTTTTTTTTCTTTTTTTTTCTTTCTTCGCGTTTGTCGGCCTCTTCTTTTTCCTCGCCTGATCTTCCTATTGAAATGAAAGACGAGAGTTTTAATGCAGGTGGGCGAGGGGAGCCGTGAACTAGGTGATATTGGGAAATGATCAATTCAGTGACCGAGAGTGCTGTTTGACATTCTCGATCGGAGGCTTGAAATTTTCGTTGAATTTCGAGTGTTTTGTCACGAAGAAGGAGAAATCGCTCGATTCAAGTGCATTCTTTGGAAAAACTTTTAGACATAGCTGGTTAATACTGATTTTCGAGGAGCTCCCTTGATCTAGGAAGTAATCGATCCACTATGATTTTAACTTTACTCTAATAATTTTGTCAAAACGCACGGGATCTGAATCATTCGAGAAAGATGTAAACTATCTTTTGGAATTTTATTGAGAATTCACTTGATCCGACAACAGCCTAATCGTGGCGGAACGATTCGTGCATCGTGAAATGGAGAATGAAATCCACTCGTTTTCAAGTAGGTGATTTTCAAGACAAACGATTAGATTTTATCTGCCGAGGTGCGTAACCTGGGCGTCTCTATTCTCGACGAACATCACGGAGGACGGGGTTTTACTTTTAATTAAAGAAATACGTGCCTCTTAAGGCAGCCGTGGTAAGTGTTCGAATCGTTTCGCCGAATGGTGTTCACGAACCTCCGCGATAATTAAATGAATCCATTCGTGAGAAAGAGGCAGGACCTGCGGAGAATCCTGCGACGCTTGGAAATTGTCCTCGTGAAAGTTTACGATCGCGGCGATCGGAAGTTTTTCCAGTCGAAATGCAATCGACTCGGCGCGCTTCTTACAAACTCTCTGCGTTACATCAAACTTCAAAGCTACATATTCATATATCCGCGCTTTAAAAATGTTGCTTCGCAATTGCATTATATGTATATATATATATATTTTTTTTACTTATTTATTAATCGTAAATCGCGGGCATTAACACTTTGTGATTCAATAGAAAAAAAAAAGTGAAATACATAAATATTTCTCGAGCGATATATACGTATATTGTGTTTGTATATTAACGAACAATGAAATTTTGGAAAGTGAAAGCAGTAGTTGATAAAATAACTTTGTTGTGCTTTTTTTAAGCTTGGTGCTCAACTCACGAAGGCTGACGTGCGAAACAAACGACAAATATATTACTATATAACATGTAGTTTAAAAGAATTGCGAGTTACATCCAGAGAATTCATTCTCACGACTTTTCATACCTTTCTGGGCCATTTAATTACATTAAAATTTCAAGTGAGCAGAAATGATCAAACTCGGATCATTCGTCTCAACGTGTCATTATAAAAATACGAAATGAATTATAAACTCGTGAGTTTAAATTGAAGTAAATGGCTACAATTTTTTACTCGCGTTGCAAACAAACGAATAGGGGGGAAACGAGCGAAAGAAAAGACGACGATCTGCTCGGCTTGCGCTTGTTTACTCGTCTTTCCAAGATCGCGGAGATCTGACGATGCGCGTAGACGCGTCTCGAGCAGAAACGAATCGCGGAAATTCGACCGGATTCCTCCCGTCTTTTCTTTTCAGACTTCGAAGCCGTTCGAAGGGATGAAGAAGTCGGTTTACACGGTTTCCCCACCCTGGCGCGGGAGAGGTTAACTTTCGTTTCGCCCAGACGGAAACCATTTTACGTTTGCAGATTCAAACCCGTCCCGTAGCGAGTGCTCAGAAACTTCGACAACTTTTTTTTCGCCGAGCAAACTTTATCCTTCTCACTACGGTCCGGCTGGTTTCGAGGTATTACGGCTTTATTTAAATAACTTCTCTTGTTGGTGCTCTGCGTTCGACCGAGCGTACCGTTTCTCAAACGAACCGCGTCCCTGTTGTCGGCGCACTGTTCCTTAAAAAATCGAGATTGCGTCGCATTTTTTGCGACGTGCCTTTCGCAAAAAAAAGAAAGAAAGAAAGAAATATAGCGTTTTTAGGTATACATAAAGGAGGTTGCAACATTGAAATTTTATTTCTAAAAGTGTCTGTGCTGCTCTTGGAGAATCATTTATTATATAGGAAGTGATTAAAATTGTCCGCAGAATGGTGCCAAAAATCCTTCTCTCGAATGTATCGTCATCCGAGAAGAAGTTTCAGGAAACTTCAATACTTTGTTTGCATCAAATACAGTCGTCTTCACAACGAATTCGTCCAGTCTATCGTTGTTGGAAAATGAATTTTGCAACTCGAGACATTCCATAATTCGCTTCAAATTGCAAACGAATCGCGGACGAAGGGTAAAAAAAATACCGCAACAATCGGCTTGCTGTAATAAACCAGCGTGCGTAAAGGAACTGGATGCATGAAAACGCATCGTCTTGCCGAACGAGAACGTAACGAATTAACATTTCCGGTTGGAACGGTAGTTGCTATATTTTGTTAGGTTGTTATTAACGGGTCAACGAACGACAAAGGAAATTGTTTCTCTGGTTACGGTGCCCTGTCTAATCGCGGCAGAATTTAGATGATGCTACCCGTATGCGTTTGCGCGGAAATGGGCTAGCCAGCAGTGTTCCAGCTCGAAAGCTCATCTCTCTGATCTACTTTGCATCAAGTTCGTCCAGCGCTGGCCGATGCCGCATGAAATCTGCTTGCTACGCTATGGATTAACGTTCCGCGCCTTTGTTCGTGCTCGTCATTCGAACTCGAAAGAATGCTCGGATCGTATACAGCATCCACGATTTTCACGAACACGGCACACGGCTGCCGTAATTTCGCTGGGAATTTTCTAAACGATCTTTCCCCGGACTTTTCCGTCAGTGAGAATTCAAACTTTCATTCTAAGTTTGCTATGT
>NIPQ01043666.1:0-10714 GCA_002806875.1 Lepidotrigona ventralis hoosana | reverse complement strand
GGACTTGTCTTATTTCAATCATTCTAAGATATTCAGAATAACAATAATAAACATTTTTTGTAACTATTTAGGCCTATTAGTTTGAGAAAAAGGAAAAGGATTTACAATGATACGAACAGTCAGGGTATATCCAGATTGAAATTTAATTCTTCTATAAACTCTACCTATCGGCTGTCCAATAAAAGTTTGAACCTTTGATATTGAAAACTTTTAAATTTATTTATAAATTTCAATATAAGAATATTTTAAAATTCACAGTGGTTTGTTTTTCTGTTATTATCAGAAAATTTTTAAATTGTTTACATAGAAATGTATAATAAGTGAGAACGAACAAATGCGATAATGTTATGAGGAGAATAGAAGAACAATATTATCATTGTTATAGATATAAGAAAATTCTGTTATTATCAGAAAATTTTTAAATTGTTTACATAGAAATGTATAATAAGTGAGAACGAACAAATGCGATAATGTTATGAGGAGAATAGAAGAACAATATTATCATTGTTATAGATATAAGAAAATAGAACTGCTATTATTGCAATATTACTAGAAAATACTAGAAAATACAATCTTTATTCTTAAAATAAACAGTATTTTATTTCATATTCGTGCTGAACAAAATTTAAAAAATGGCTGGCAAATACGTAAAAGCATAGCAGATCAAAGAAGCAACTAGGAATAATAAAATTGAACGAAAGAAGTGCAATATTCAAGAGAATCAAAGCAAGTCTGTGTCAAAAGCAAAAAGTATAAGCACATGCAAAGATCAGAGAAAAATTCGCAGGTATTCCAGGCTCACAGATTAGAAAGGATAAGGCAATCCGCAAACAAGGCGCGCGTGCATTTGTTCGTAGGAACTCGGTAACCGATTACCAGAAGTCTGCTAATTGGAAAAAGGCTGCATGATGTCTCGATCGGCCTTGCCAAGGACTTGCCTGGCCGTTCTCCGATTAAACGACTGGCAGCACGCGTACCAACTCTTCTGTATGTGTACTGCAACACAGACAATTCGACGTACACGATCTCTCTTCGACATGTACTTTCTTATGCACACACATGTGCTAAACGCAATGGAAACTCACCTACTTATATATATATAGCTAATATGTAAATACATATAACGTGTATCTACAACACATGTAAAATATGACACATGTAACATATGTATATGCATGAGTATGACACATGTAGAACATGTACGTATGTATAGGATATAAATGTAATACTTACATGCACATATATTTTATAAATACATATATTTAAATAGCTGTAATATATATGTCGGTAATAAATAAATTAATGAATAATGTGTATATATATATATATATATATTTATAGGATATAAATGTAATACTTACATGCACATATATTTTATAAATACATATATTTAAATAGCTGTAATATATATGTCGGTAATAAATAAATTAATGAATAATGTGTATATATATATATATATATATGTTATATAATGTGCTAGATGAGTACATAATTGTAACATATAATTAATATATAAATTAGTAATAGAAATACTTACGTTTCATTGCACATACATATATAGCTAATATATTATATATATATATATATATATGTTATATAATGTGCTAGATGAGTACATAATTGTAACATATAATTAATATATAAATTAGTAATAGAAATACTTACGTTTCATTGCACATACATATATAGCTAATATACAACACATGTGATAGAATTTACTTTAACATGTATATATATATATTTTTTTTTTTTATTTATGTAAATATAATAGAACGCATAAACACACTTAAATACATACATGTATAAACACATATAAGCTAATTTCTGCAAATACATACACACACAGGTACACACATTATCTATATGTAAATGTAACATAGAAACTTGCTTACATACATGTATAAACATACACATTTGTATATGTATAAATATGTATACATGTGTAGGAATACAATAACGAAAACTCATTTATACACATATATACCTATTTATATGCAGTACATATGTATTAGACTACTCACTAGCTTACTTACTCACAGACTATATTTAAATAATAAATATTTAAAAAAAAAAAAATATATATGTAATAAATGAATATATAATAGATATTTAAATACACTTATATGCATATATGCATATGTATAAGTACAATAAGACCACATACTTATAGAATATAGATACATATGCACATATAGATATGTATACGTAAGTTCATTTATACATATAAATACCTACATCACATATAAAGCTACTAGTAACACACGAGCTTGTTGTTAGACACACACACACACACACACGTAGAGAGAAAGAATTGCAGAGTCGAAGTGAGCACCGAGTGAAATTTCTTTGGTATACTTAAACACGGAGAATCCTACAATCCCACCACATCGGACGATGACTAGAGATAGGCGTTAAGTGTGACGCAGACGCGGACACACGCGTGGCCGGGCATACGTGCTCGTGTACAGGTGTACGCGGTAGAGATGGGTTCGAGTGCCTCGCAAGTGCGTTCCATTTTTGGAAGCGAAAAAATTTATAAGTCAAATATGAAATTTATAAGAATACATTTGAAAGGCAATCATCTCCTAAACTATTCGTTGTAGAAGAAATGTTTCAAATGAAACTTACTACGTTTCACAGTGGTCGCAAGTCGATTTCTTTCGAAGTTTCAAAGCTATGTCCGAAGAAGAATATAATAAATAGTTTCGTTTGAAAGGACAAAGGCCATCTTGAAATCAAAATCTGCGACAACCGAAAGATATCCTTCTCGAAATAAAGTAAGTTTTATTTGAAACATTCTCTTCTACAATGAATAATTTATGAGATAATTGTGCGACACGTATACATCCTGTATATATTAATATTTACGTAATAATAATAATAATAATATATATACAATTAATAATATAACATAACATCATTTATCATTAGAATAATTAATATTTTACATTGCAATGATTTGAAAGTGTCCAGATACAATATGCGTGGCGGTATTGGACTTAATCCCATTCCTAGTAAATTGCAACAAATATCACTCTATCTCATCATTTCCAAATAATTAACGAAACTAATAAAATTAATAAAATTAAACAATTAATATTTTTACACCGCAATAATTTGGAAAGTATACACAAATATGCAGTGTATCATGTTATCCTTGATATTGCAATAAATATCATTCTGTTTCATTATTTCTAAATAATTGATAACATAATAAAATTAAATGAAATCAAATCGATGAAATTAATAAAATTAAATAATCAATATCTTGCATTGCATTAATTCAAAAATGTCCAAACAAAATGTACAGTATACCGATGACAATTCAAGTTGGATTTGATGCCATCCGTAGAGCGAGAAGAACAGGCAGGTAGTCTGATTGGCGGCGTACACACACACACACACACACACACACACACAAAAGTAGCAACGATACGGATGTTGTACACGGGCTCACGATGGAAACTTTACTCGCGTTGCCGTTACACGCTCGTAGCTACTAAAGCCTGTACGGGCCGTTACATAAATATGCGCAAGCCGTATTGCTTCCTTTTTTAACAATCCGTTTCGTAATTGTTTATCACGGCGAGACGAGCAGCCGCGCCGCACCGATCGTCGGTGAACGGCGAGCTCGTTGTTCCGAGGCTGACGCCCCGCAATAATGCGAGTAGTTCGGTGTTACAGGCTTTTAGGTATTACACTTACTCAATGCGGGCAGTGGCAACGTTTCGCGAATGCAAATTCCGTATTTTTACGTATTGCGTTGTTTTTACATTTTAGATACATTTTCACGCACATTGTTATAGTATTACGTCCTATTATTATTTTACTACATCACTGTACTGTAGACTTTACTACAGTTATATTATATACTATTAGTTTACTATACATCATTATAACTACTATAATTATTATAATTATTATAGTCCTATATGCATTATTATGAGACTATAATGTTTGAGCAAAAAGTATATACAAAAATTGCGAGATATATTTAATTAAAACTAAATATATTTTAAAGATAAAAATTACGATTATATTTATACATTTTATATACATTCAAACATTTAAACTGTTTAAACTAAGCTATTTAAACTAAAAAATATTTAAATTATCTATTAGATTAACAAGTCTTAATGCTCAATGGAAACATACCTAAAACTCCGTTGTGAACTTGTGAATTTGTCAGAGGACAAATTCGTATACCTAATTGGAATTTATTATAACAGGAGCTTACTTATAAGTATTTAAATACATTCATGAGCAAACTGTACGTAAGGTGTACTTCGTTGTTGTTTCACTGTTTATTAGAAAACTTCCCCTAATTTTCTAAACTGTACCATAGTCTTTATTCACACATAATTAACTTATGTGACATCTTTTAGCACAAGGTTGCAGTTACTTAGCAACATCACTGTCTGGAAAAAGAAAATTGTCATGAGTTTAGAATATTTTTGTAAAGTACAATATGATAATAACTATTTATAAATATTAATTTCTTAAATTTATTTATTAAATATTAATTTAGTAATTTCTAGGCATTACAATGAGCATTTTATTTTACAGTAGAGGTACAATATGATAACTATTTATAAATATTATAGTAATTTCTAGCCATTACAATGAGCATTTTATTTCACACATTTCATATGTACCTATGTGTAATATTTAAATAATATATTTCATATATTATGTTAGATAAATCTATTTCATATTTATAGTTTGTATATTGACTTTATACATTTCATGCACTTTGTTTGATGTGTTTAAATATCCGTATATATTCCACACACACACACATTTTTGCATTCCTACAAATGCACAAGTATCTAGAATAAATCAAAACAAACAAAATATTGAATTATTAATGTCTAATGTTGAGTTATTAATGTTTCGAGAAACATTATTATAAATAATTTATGGTAAGCAATAAGAGAAACAGCATTTGAAGTAAAAGTAAGATATTTCATCATTACTCGTTACCAGACTCAAATGAGAAAAGTAAAGAAAATGACTTCCGCGTCAGTTATGCGATATATCTACAGAAAGTTTGACGAATAGAGATAGCTATTGAAGAGACAATCATGTCAATCTTTTAAAATGAAAGAAATCTATTTAACAGTACAAAAATGTATTAATTGCACCAATATATTAATAATCGAGATGTATCTCATATATATTAAATAATAATATTATAATTATTGGATTATATATAATTATAATTGTGGTAAATTTGAAACTGCACAAAATGCATTCAATGTGAAAAAATATCCAAAACAGAGTATCTATGAAACAAATTTCTACTTGGGTGCCATTTCTTTAGTTATATTTGCAAAAACTTTGAACAAATAAAAATCCGCAACAATTACATTATAATATTAATAATTATATATTAATTTAGTTTCCAAATTTTATTTTATTGTTACAGTTTATTATATTGCATCAATTTGATTAAGTTGTTCCTATGTTCAAACCATTAAGGATTAGCATTGCGTTAACATAATATTTCATTTGCAATCTTTTTTAATCAAATTTTATTTTCCAATATTGCTTGACATTTTGATACTTCAATATTGCTTAATTGTATTTTCATCCAGATTCTACAATTGTATGAAATTATAATATTTATAATATATTTTTGATTATTTGAATATATTTATAATATATTATTATATATTTTTGAAAAATTAAAATAACAAGTAGAAATACATATACAGAAATTTATGTTATGTTATATTCAGTTTAACTAGGGTCTCAATAAATATTAATCCATTTTTGCTTTTGGTCATCTCGTGTCACTTTATATATTCAATAACTGAAATAACTGTATTTTCATGTATTTTGTTAATGGTAACAATTGAATTGTTGATAATTATTGATAATCTATATTAAATCACCAAAATCTTGGAAGACGTTTCATTTTATTCAGTACTTTACGTTCTACACGATAAAAATCAGCAACAAAATTAAACAAAATTACAAAAAGTTGCGAAATTAAATAATTCATCTAATCAACAATTAATTACTTATTTAACTTTAATTGGCGTGAATTGTCTCGTAAGAATATCAAAGTAGAATGTCAAAGCAACGAAAATTTATCCAACGGAACCAGTCGAGGAATTAAAACAAAAATTTCCTGGCGCAACCTTGAACATTTCTAACCAGAACTGTCGGAAAGTGTTCACCTGGGACAGTTAACGGCTTAAAAATGATTCAGGTTCCCACACGTGTGAACGCGAACGGTAAAATTAACCGCGAAAAGATCACGTAAACGGGATTCGAAGGGACAAATCGAAGATTGGGCCCGGCTATAGTGTTACGTTGAGGAAGTCACGCGGCCCTCGAGGCCCCGAGGCCCCGAGGCTACCCCCTCTCCTCAAAAAATGAGGACATTCCGCGCAATGTGCGAAGGGGAGGGGGGTCTCGATTAAACCAGGTTCCAGATTCGAGTACACAGAATCGACGAGAGTGGAGGGAGAAATTTGGGCAACCATATGTTACGTACTACACCGGCGTCATCAAAATTCCTAAGATCGTAACTAGGTAAAGGTTCCTCGGTCGTCCGTTGCCCTAGGAAACCGCCGTCAAGGAAACGTGACCTAATTCGATTAGCTTGTTTGGACGAGCAAAGAGAGAAAAATGAAAAAAAGTGGTCGATAGGTTTGGTTCTGGTCAATTCCGAACGTTGAATCTCGTGGTTTTTTTTTTTTTTTTTCTTTTATGTTTTTGAGAACGGAGCCAAAAAGAAGTGTCCTGAATTCCACGATAAAAGAAGACTACGGGCTATTCTTTATATTTAATTGTAATCCTACGTGGAAGTGGAACGAGTTGCTCGAAGGTGAAACATCGAGGAGTTGATTTGGTTCGAGGATCTTTCGTCGGTTCTCATTCCATAAAAATTTGCTTCTTCTAATTGCGAAAGTCAACGATATGGACCAAAGTCACACAGGCTCGTACTTTACGTGTAAAATACATAAACACTGTAATATCGATAGTTTATACTTGTAATATTAATAATGATAATTTCTCTGTAATATTAATTCTAACACCGATGATTTACTAATAAATATTTTATCGTATGTATAGTCAGAAACATCGGAATATTAAACAAACAATAATTATTAAACTGCACTTTCAAATTCTCACAGGCGTAATCGATGGAATGAAACTTAAGGAAACTTAGAAAATTGTTTCTTTCACATATTATTACGATCAATACCGTTCCAAATTTTCCATAAACGCGTGAAAATCCTTCAAATAAGTATACAAAAACGCTCACATATATACGAATTAATAACAATACCGACAACGCAGCAACAGCGTCTTTTCTCTTCTCGAAATCACTGTCACGCGCGATTATACATGATCCAGTGATCCATCCAGAGCAAGCAAGGCTTTTGTTCTCCAGGTCAATTGGAGCACGAAGTAAAGTCCAAGGCGTTAGAACGAAAAGAAGATAAAAAAAAAAAAGAAATGGAAGAAGAAAACACGAGGGGGGGGGAGGGAAGGGGGAAGCGGATTGTTTCCAGTTTGTTTGGCACTAGAAACCAAGAGTGGGTCGAGGCGATTCAATGTTGTAGCGATAACGAGCTTGCTCACGATTTTAACGTCGTGGCCGCCGCACCGGTTCGCTTTGGTTTCCTCTTCCGTCCCGTTTGCTTCCTGCCACCTTCCATTCGTCTCCAAGCCGACGACACTCGTCTCGGATTCGTGACGACGGCAAAAAGTCGAGCGGATCGGCCACCTCTTTTCCGCGCCACCGTGTCCAGAACCCAGCCTTGCTCTTCCAGTTTTGTCCTGTTTACCAAGTAGGACAATCGAGATGGAGAGTAAAACACGGCGGGCGTGCGCGCGTAGAGACGCGTGTTTCTGCGGATGCCTCGCTGTTTCTTCACTCGTTTCTCGTTTCTTTCGCGCTGAATTCGAGCGCGTTTGTTTATTTCACGACGGAGAGAACGAACCTTTTATATCTTGTGGCAATATAAGCCGTTTACTTCGAAAGTGGCCCAAGTCCATTTTCCAAAANAAAAAAAAAAAAAAAAAAAAAAAAGAATCAATTTATAATATTTACATTTCTGCGTTTTCTATCTTGGTTAAATTCTTATAACATTTAAATACCGGGATCATCGTTTTATTCGCTTGCTTCTTTTTCACACGGTTGCGAAGTAAGAAAAGTAGAAACAAAAATGAAGCACAAAGAAAGAGAGAAAAAAAGTGGGAGCGTGAAAAAGGGAACGTATATCAATATGTACATCGCGGGGACATGAACGACAGGAATTTTAATGCCGCGTGGCATCAGGACTCGAATCTAATCTTCGCCAGAGATCGGCTAGCCTAGAACATTAACTTTTAATGGCGCCAGCAGGCGTAAGTAAAACGAAATCGTAAGTAAAACCATTTTATTAGGTTGATGGTATATGTGAACTGTTCATTTTCAGACGAAACTTGTTTTAGTTTATTGCTCGTTCAAGTAATAAAATGAATTAATTTGATTATTTTACATTCTAATAATCGTCTTTAAATTGTTCACAAATATGATACTGTATATACATATGTATACAGACACTACAAAATTAAAATGGATATAAAGTGTTATTACAATATAATATATATACGTATTTTAATTTTGTGATGTTTGATTATATAAAATTTAATACCTAAAAGACAATTTAAAATAAACAGTAAAAGTAATATAAGTAATATATTAAGACTAAAAAGATAGTATAATAAAGGTAAATAAACAGTATAAAAAGAATGTTAAAATAAACATAATAAACAGGTTATACTTAACATTACTTAATATTAATAACTGGTACAATACTTGTATATAATACTATATTATAAATATTAGTATAAACATTGATAATTCTTAATATTCATACTTAGCATTACTTAATATTAATAACTTCTCCACTTAACATTACTCAATATTAATAACTGGTACAATACTTGTATATAATACTATATTATAAATATTGGTATAAACATTGATAATTCTCAATGTTCATACTTAACATTACTTAATATTAATAACTTCTCCACTTAACATTACTCAATATTAATAACTGGTATAATATTTGTATATAATACTAGTATAAATATTAGTATAAACTATAATATTTGTATATAATACTAGTATAAATATTAGTATAAACCTTGATAATTCTCAATATTCATACTTGTATCATTAAAAATTATTTTATACTCAAGATATTCATTTATATTTCATATTAATTTTTTTCATTAAATAATACCTTCTAACTCTCATATCCATTTTCAGACTGGTTTCAAACTTAAGCAACTTAATCATGACATCAGTTTCAACTAATATTTATTAACTAACTTATTACATTTATTTCTATATTTTATAGTGTTGTATACCACTATAAATATAATATAATATACTTATTAATATTTTTTATTCAATATAATTAAATTTGAATTTAATTATAACAAAACGACAAATGCTACGAGTGTACTCGCCACTATTCAAAAAATGATCGCACACTCGTCGATCGCTGTTAAACGAATTAAAATGCAAATTCAAAGCCTAGCTCTTAACGTGTACAATAAACTACGCCACGCACACTCCGAATCGCGAAGCACGTTCGCCAGAGAATTACCAGACAGCAGGGATTACTTTCGGAATTCACAGGCGCGAATGAAAGATTTCACGAAGCGACGCGGCATCGGGGGAGTACGGTGAGGCCCGCGAGTACGTAAATCTTCCAAGGACGACGTACACAATCACGCCCGGGAGCCGGAAACTGAAACTGCGCGGTGTGTACGGGCATTAAGGCATAGCGCGACGACAACCGCGTGGCAGAACGATGTATACAACAGGCCATAGTATAACATAGGTAAGTATGTTTGTGGGTCAGTGGCACGAGAGCTGGCCGCCGCCACCGCCGCCACAATCAGCCGGCACGCTGGCAAAATCCTGCACCAGTGGTGAGCAACCGACGAACGTCTGAAACGCCTTTAAATATAAAATAGAACTCTATCTTATACATCTACTTAAACATAAGGCAGAACTCTGTTTTATATATCTATTTAAATGTAAGGCACAACTCTGTTTGTTGTATGAATGAAAAAAAAAAAGAATAATAGAGAAGAGAAACAGTGGCCTCTTGTCATTTGAACCAAATTATAGTCAACAGCTGATTAAATGAAGTTTTAGTGACTTACTTAAACTTTTATTGTACGAACGAAAAAAAAATTAGTAGAAGGGAGAATCTCATTATATGAACTCCAATTATACAGAATGTCTTCGATATCATGATACAAGCGGCCTGATGGTGATTCTAGGTGCGAAAGTAAGTCGAAGAAAGGAATGACATTTTTTTTTTTTTCATTTTTAAGACTTCGTTGCTTCCCCATAGATTTATATAAACTCAAGGGATTAAAACTGTTTAATATTGAATTGGTAATTGAATTTTGAATATTTTGATGGTCTTGGATATCCTGAAACAATTGACAAATAAAGTGTAATAGTGTGATGAGTATAGAGTTTACTACATCATTATTATTATTTATGTTTATTTGTATTATTATATTAATAATTATATTAAGTAATAATACTATAAAGTAATAATACTATATAAAGTAAATTATATAATAATAATAATTAAATTAATTGATAATTATGTTAAATAACAAAGAAAAGCCAGAAATTTCAAGTTACTCAATATTCATTAAAACCCATTGCAATTTA
>NIPQ01043650.1:0-10847 GCA_002806875.1 Lepidotrigona ventralis hoosana | reverse complement strand
TGTGTGTGTGTGCGTGTGTGCACGCGTTCCGTGCGAAAGGGGTCCCGGGACGAGAGGGTTGGCCATCGGTGTAACGACAGTCGTTTTTAACCCTTTATGCAGGAAGGGTCGAGATTAAAGGGCAGATTTGTCGCACGATTTACCGCTGGAGTCTCCATCGACGAGGAAGAAGAGGAGAACGACGACGGTTCGTCGTCGTTGCCCGAGCAGGACCACTTCCAGTTGACTAGTGAACAAATTTCATGCTCGTCCCCCTCGCCGTGATCAAATCAGAAGCGCCTGCTGCCGATATCCGAGCTTCCCAGCTCCCGCTACGGCTTAATGAAGGAAAAGCTTCGGTACGAGCATCTTTTTCTCGGTGCTCGTTTCGAGGAAAGAGGGGCAATTGTGAATATTATGAAATGGAAATGATTGGACGTGAACTCGTTAAATACGAAAGAGAAAAAGAAAGGAGAAGAAAATAATAAAATCTATGGATATTGTCGCAGAATTAATAAAATCGGATCAGATTTATCGAAACGATGAAAGAGGTTCCTGTATAAAAATTATTTTGAAGCGAGCAAGTGTCTGATCCGATTGTCGGACTGTTCGTCTAATTGTCCAAGTTCTGAGAGTTAAAAATATAATTGTGTGTGTGTGTGTGTGTGTGTGTGTGAGTGTGCAAAGGACGAAGGTTTCAAGGGTGTATATCGTGAATAAATCAGAGAGTATCGAGCCGCGAGAGCGTACAGATCTAGAAAGAGAATCAAGTCGTGGTAGAGTGAAGTGCGTAGGTCTAGAGAGTATTATAGCGAGTTGTGATAAGTTGGGACTTTTCCAGCATCTGTCAATTACTAAATTAATAAAATTCATTTACATTTGTTCTCAACGACGTAGGTTGAAAACTTTTCTTATTATTTTTACGTACGTTATCTTTCAAGTTACAAACAATTTTACGATTCTCGTGCAATGCTTCCATCCCGCAATTTTCCCGCAATTCACAGGGGACTCTCTCGTGATTCAATCGCACGCCACTCTCGCACGGATCACACACGCGCGATACATATTCTTACCGCGTGCAACGACGTCTCCGCGTGGCACCGTGCATGCCAAATTTCAACTCGCGCGATTCACCGTATCTCTCCTCGCTTTGGCATAAACAACATTCGCTTATCTTTCGCGCGAAATTAGTTGGCGTTTGGAACGAATGCAGGAAGCAGAACTGCGGCAGACAGGTTTTAATAGCCTGATAGATCTCTCAGACGAGGCGTTTAACTCCGCGGAGAACGCAATGGAATTGGCGAGGCGTGAAGGGGGAGGGAGGGTTGTTAAGAGTTCTTTGAGGGAAAAGGAAACAGTTGATTGTTGGGCGCGTGATGCGCGATGAGAAATTTCCTCGAGCCGGAATGGAAAAACGGTAAGAACAGGCAAACAGGGTTTTGATTGTGCAACACGGACGCGGAACGGTTCATCGACCCTCGAGTCGTCGCGTCGGCCTTAAGCCGGGTTTTCAACGTGCACGAGGCCGGGTGGCAACGCTCGGCTTTCCTCGGCGAGGAAAAAAGTAATCCGCGATGCTGATTCATTTGCGCAGCGGCGGGCCAAAGCGGGGAGGAACGATTGTGATGCAAACTTCATAAGCATCCGACTGGTCTGAAGGAGGGTAACGAGGCGAAGGACATCGTTCGAGAAGGATTTTCGAGTAAACCGTACTTTCTCGCCGACCTGTAACCGCGGAATACGTAAATTTGTACTTGGAAGGGAAGTTGAACGAAGAAGAGGGGTATGAAGAAACGTCGGTGCGAAGGAGCAAACCGATGAAGGAGATCTGGTGGAAGAAGAAAAAGGAGAAGAAGAAGAAGAAGAAGAATAAGGGTGGTTTGCTCGACGAGCAGACAAGAGACTGGGATTCTTAGCGGAGAGACCTTGACTCGAGGAAACGAGCACTCCGCAATTCGATTGGCTCGGAGCGGCATCGTGCATATTAAGTCGGCGTTATTTGAATGTCAAAAGTACCCTGGGACCGGTGATTCCGTCTCCGGTTGGATAGGAACGGGGGAAACGAGAGAGGAAATACGCTAGCAGCGAGACGTCCGTGGGGGTCGATTTCGAGACGCACGGAATAAGAGAAATCGGACGAAAAGGGTGCGGGTGAGAGCGCGAAGCTGAGCCGCCTCCGTTGCCTCGGTGTACGCGTCAGAGAAATTTCTTCGTGCCGATACGAAGCCCAGCTATAATTGAAAATATATTCGCGTCGTCCCGTCGCCCCGTCGCCCCGTCGCCCCGTCGCGTCGTCCTTTTCCCTGCTGTTTCGCCGTTCGACCGTGTGACACGGCGAAAAGGTGATTTAAAATCGAGCGAGCTAAATGCAAAGAGACGGTTGGCGAACGTGATAAATTACTGGCTGCGGAATTTGCCGCCATCCTCCTCGATTTTGATCGAATGTTAATTGCTTTCGATATCGATCCGTGCCGCGTCGCGCCGCGCCGATCTGGTCGATTTTCTCTTTTTCTTCTTTTTCTTCTTCTTCTACTACTACTTCTTCTTCTTCTTCTTCTCTTTCACTTCGTGGTTAACAGCGAATATTACCCTTGTTCCACGGTTGATTATTTCGTGTTATTACACGGAGTTACTTTCGATGAAAAACGCGTCGGTGACGGGGGTTGCTGCGGTGAGCAGCGATCGCGGCCACTGTTTTAGTATGTCATCCTGCGGCGTATCGAGCCATCTCGGAAATAGAAATCTCATCTATCCGAGACCAGCCGGATACCGCAGGATACTATATCTCCCTTCTCCAGGATTAATTAAGGCACTCTCCGCTGGTACCACAGGTACCACAGGCACTCCTGGTAGGCGAATCAATCGATCAGGTTTACCACCTTACCGCGTTACCTCCGAAGCAATTGACATTCTGGATGCATTTTGTATTTTCAGTCGTCCCTAATTAACCCGGCGTGTGCACCCTCTGCTATGTCGGTTAGTCTGGGGCTTTCCCTGCCCGGGAACGAGCAACGTTCTGTGTTTCTTGCCAACACACAGCCGATCAGCGCGAACTAAGAGTCTAAGTTGTGTCCAGTCGAGAACGAGGTCAGAAATTTAAAAAAAAAAAATTCAGTTACGCTTCGAAGCGGTGTAATTAAGACGCGACGCGAAAGCAACGGAAGTGAGAAGAGAGTCGGGGGGGGGGGAAGAAAAAAGAAGAGGAGGGGATAGGGTTGCATGTAAACAAGCGTAAACGCTCGCCGTGTCCGTGTTCGTCGCGCGGCGTAGCTGCGATAAATCTAAATTTACCAGCAACACCACGAAAAACTAAATCCCCTGCAATTTCCGTCCGGACGAGGAGCAAAAACCTCAAGAGCTGAATTCGCGCTGGCGATGTATCATAATAACGTTACCCGGAGCGTGGTACTCGAGCCACGGTGGTGCTATAACCACGCTAGACAACCAGCCGCGCAATAGCTTGTCGTTTCTTCCTCCGTGAAAACTCTTTAACGCTCCAACGGCACCCAAACATCGAGAAATTTATGAATTCCACCGGAATACATTCCTCGTTACTATTTCATGCACATGGACCAAAGCCAATGTCCCTGAGCCGTGCTTCGGAAACAGGTCAAGAGACTATGAATATCGTCTTCGGGATCTTTTTAAGATCGTCGCACTGCTAAATGTTAACTTCCAAGATGTTTACTTTATCATTCAGAGAAAGTAGGTCCCCGCTTTTTCATTTTATTTTTAACTATAATCTAGTCCACGCTGGCTTGTTTCAGCGGATTCACGGTTCAGTTGCCGCGAGTTTTAATTTGAGAAAAAAAGTTTGCCGACAGAGTCAAAGTTTAACGGAGAAATCCGCGCGCAACTTCCTCTTCCAATGGATCGTCCTTTTCTCAGACTCTCAGAGACGTTTCGTTTCCGTAGTATCAAATTTTTCAAGCGATATATTTCATCGATTGGATTGATAGTATCGTTAGTATTATAATATCGATCAGATCACTAGTGTATGGATTAGTTAATTCGCCAACATTCTACTCGATCAAACTGTTGACAGTTCAACTGGCAACTTCTCTGCGATTAATCGTCAATGTGCACGCGTCCATTTCTTCAACCCGTCGAATCTCTTTCGTCCAGCCTTTGCGAAACGACCAACCAAAAAAAAAAAAAAAAAAAAGAAAGAAAGAAAAGAAGAAAAAATCGCAGGGTGATCGATAAATAACTCTTATCGGAGCTCGTGACTTACAAACGAATTACCTAGTCACCCCTCGAAGTTATCTGTCCCATACATCATCGACGTTGGCCGAACGAACGGCTGTCCGTCGCGCGTTCCGCGTCCTTGCAGCCCCATCATCCGACGCTATTTATCAGGCGGGCTCCTTGGTCGCGACGCGTTCACCAAGAGTTCGTTAACTTTTTCCTTCGCAGCCGCCGTCACTTGCCTCCGTCCAGGAGCTTTAGACGACGTGTAGGGTATACGAAAAGGCATTAATAAAAACGTGTCGCACTTCCCTCCCCCCTGTTTCACCTCTGCCGACGTTTTCACCCTCGTCGGAAATACCGACGTTCCAATGGCGTGACGCAGAGCAGCGCCGCCCTACACCTGTTTCCGCGTCCCCTTTTTTCGAACGCTCGACTTGCCTGAAAAACTCGCGTCCGAATTACTCGAACGCCGATAATGAATTGCAAACAGTTTTACGCGACGCTGGCTGCAATTTGTCCATCGGGCAAAACGTTGTTATTACCCTGGCTGCGTGTATCAGCAATCAGAGGATTACACGATCATCGAGTCATCTGCGAGGAAATTGCCAGTCTTTTTTCCTTTTTCTGCTTTATTTCGTCAAGGATTCGATCGTTAGGGGAAAACGATTACGTGTTCTGACAGTGTTAAACAAACGCGAATATCGAAATATACATACATCTGCTTACGAAGGTGTTACCCTCGTTATGTGAATCAACAATCAGAGGATTGCACGATGATCGACTGATCCGCGAGAAAATTTCCAGTGTTCTTGTTTTTCTTTTTCATTTGTTTCGGGATGAACACGTGTTCTGGTAGACACTGTTAAATGAAACAAAGATCGAAATATACGTACACTTGTAACGTTTACGAAGGTGTTTGAACACTCTTTCATGGAGAATTTTTATTTATTTTATTCGATCGTTAACTATAGCTACGTATTTGTTAAAAACGTAAACGGGAACTTGAATGGATGTCAAAACGGCAGGTGGTAACAGTTACGGACGAGAGGGAGTGGGGGAGGAGAGCAGAGGGTGGCTGCTTAAAAAGTTACAACGAGAGGTTACATGGAGCAGATAAATCATTTAGTTCTCATTTGGTTGGCTAAAGCGGCGCGCGTTAAGGGAAAAAGCGCATCGTGTTCGAATAATTTGATAAAAGTTCGCGTCGGCGCCTCGCGATTGGCGACCGACCGGAGGAACGTTAACGTTAATTATAAATCCCGGCGGGATAACGGTAACGAGGGGAGAGGGAGCGTGGTGGAGAGCGAGAGAGAGAGAGAGAGAGAGAAAGAGAGAAAAAAAGAGGCGAAAGTCCGTGGGAATAGTTCCAAATGGGAGCCATTAATTTTACTCATCCGCCTCGCGGCAACTCGCCGCGTAATAACGAACGTGAAACGATATGAGAAAAGTTGAGATACCTGTCTCTCTGTGCGCCACACTTTCTCCACCCTCTGCCAGTCCCCCTCCTCTCATCCCTTGAGTGGTTTCTGCAAAATCGAACCAAGTTTCGCCCTTTCACGTTGCAACGCGGACAATTGATTTAAGAAAGTTTCTCCCCTGCTAATTGCCAAGATTTTCCATTAAAAAAAAGAACTCTGCTCTCTTACGGTACTTTGTGATATAACGCCTGTTCCTTGTGTTAACGCGTTATTAATGGAACACGTCAATACTTTCTCGCGTTGTTTGATAGCTCGGGAACTCGGATCGGGATATTTAATCGAGAGAAAATATTCCGTTGCATGCAGAAAAAGTAACAACAAACATATCGAATGTACGGTCCCATTTCACCGTTAAATAAACAATTTTATGCAGCTATGCCATAAAATTGCGTATCGCTGTAAACATCATGCTCGGTGTACCAAACTCGAATGTATGATACATTAAAAACTACTCTTAGAAAACAATCCCACGTTTTGAACGTTTTCGTTAAATATCAGCTCATTTAATTTCGCCACGGAGATATCGTGGCTCTTTCACTGGCAAATTAAATCAAAAATTTGCATCTTAATCGTTGACAAATCAACGGACAAGCCCGTTGTATCGAACGAGCCGCTATTAGGAAGGGGTCCGAGACAGTCAACAATACAGAGGACCGGTCGATCCTGGCGCAGGTAACGCTCGGAAGGGGTTGCGAAGTTCCGGGCGCAAGTGGTGGTTTTCGACTCCGGACCGTTGCGCCACTTACACGGTCAGTCAATTTGCGTAATGAAGCAGCGAGACCGTGCTCTCGCCGAGGGCCAATTACGGTCGAAGAGGGTCGGCCGCTGTACTTAGCTTTACCTAAAACCAATGTGGACCTTCGCAATCGCGGGCAAGCCGTGTCCGGCCGAGTCCATCGGCGACATTGTAATTGCGTCACTTGTCGCGAGAATCGAACTCGTCGACAGATGGTTTCGTCGAGATGGCATCGTTATAACCGAACGTCCGGCAAGCAGCGCCCGGACAAAGAGCCGAAGCCTCGACGGTTCTTCGATTTTCCCTCCTGCAGATAGAAACTTTTCAGCCACTTCAGACGAGACGTTGATTAGTTTCACGTGTACGTGCGACCCGTATTGTTCGCACCCCTTTTTCTTTGGACAAGTTTCGAGTAAACTTTCGATCGAACACATTGTGTCATTGTAACGGAGATCTAGATTGCGCAATTGAAAATTCGTCAGTCGTCGTTCCGAGAAATTCCATTTGCTAGATCTGAATTTATGTAGAATGTTACGAGCAACTGTAGCTCTGACACCTAAATCAGGACAACGTCTTCTCAAGCTTGGAGCCTGCAGCAGGAACAATACTTAGTAACGATTCTAAGGAGAAGGCAATCTTCAAACTATTTCCTACTTTGCTACTTTCCAAAGCTCCTTACCGCGGCGAACATCGAGTCCAAGTGGGTTTCCGCATTTTCGTCCTTCAGGCTTAGACAAAGGAGCGTGTCCTCTTTTTTTTTCAATCTCATCGTCAACTTCTGCGTAATGACTTCTGCGGCCATCTAAATTCTACATCTGTTTACTCAACTACTTCCATTCCACATCCGTGTCACCTCGAGTATCATTTCACGAAAAAAAGAAAAAAAAACAAAGAAATAAAGATATCACTAACCAATTTATCCCTTTCTCTATCGAAACTAGTTACCTCGAAGCTTGTTCTTTATAACTCGATTTATAAATTCACCGAGACGTTCACGTTTTAAAATGAACGACAGAGACGTCCTCGAACACGAGCATTGCATGTTTTATCAATGGATCCTGAGACACTACATTACATGATCCTGTCGCATTGTACAGCGGGAGGGGGTCGCTGATTGAAAATGCACGCTGCTTTCCACCTCTGTAAGTAGGAGAGGACGCTTCCTGGATAAAAATACGAGACTTGCCTGTCAACTATAAGAACTCTCTGAAACGTATTACTGGATCTTGACAAATTGTATTTCACGGCGACGCTCCTCGTCACCTCGAATTGATTACTGTCGAAGTCCTGTTATCTTGGACATCCTATTATAGGCTACAGGAAAATTATTATTATCTGAATCTGACTCTTTTAGTACTCGACTTTCCCTTCTCTTATCTTAGTCGACCGCTAGGAATTTTTATAATTTGCTGATAATTACTACATTTGGTATTGTATGATGCGATGTATAATATCTGAACTCGAATGGAAGCTATAATAACGACGTAAGAAGAAATTCCTCAGGACGTTCACGAGTCAATTGACACTCAACGATTCACAAAATTCGGAATAATTCACATAAACTAGGCTTTGTTGTTGCTTCTTACGAAAGTTTAAAAAATGGCGGCTTATATATTATGCTTGCTTTAAATTTGTCATTCGTAAATAAATTGTTACTAGATGATACAAGAAAAGTTTGTCGCAGCCAAAGAATTAATTAATATCATATCTCCCTTTTTACATCAATTTCTACCGTAAGAATTTTCAACAAGATCTTCAAGAAACGTTTTCGCGGGATAATTTCTTCCGAGACGGAAAAGGTGACGTTAAGGTTAACAAACACAGGCTAATGAAACATCGAGATTAGAAACACACATATTTCCGTCGCGAGCGGCGCGCTATCTGCGGACGAATTCCGCATTCAGCTCAGAAATGGCGGACGTTTTAGTATTCACAGCACGTTGCCGCGGCAGAGAGATGACTGCGACAACGTAGTTGGAACGGGAGCACGGCTGCGAAAACGGAGCGAGCAAAGCCTCCGACAAACACGACATTTGCGAAGCAAATACTCGCTCGCCA
This sequence comes from Lepidotrigona ventralis hoosana, assembly GCA_002806875.1. Taxonomy (NCBI): domain Eukaryota; kingdom Metazoa; phylum Arthropoda; class Insecta; order Hymenoptera; family Apidae; genus Lepidotrigona; species Lepidotrigona ventralis. Next base: position 2,405 of record NIPQ01043650.1, on the reverse strand, counting down.
CGCTAATGCGGGACGATCGACGCGCGAAATTTGAACTCCTCTGCCGCTGGTCGGCGAACCGTGCGATTTCTTCTTTCGCGAGTGAATACACCGCAAACGGTGTTCGCGAAACGCGGCAAACTCGTAATCTCTTAAATCGTCGTCGCACCCGAAGATGCGCAAGAGGTAAAATTCTTTTCGGTACGTACTTCATTTCGCGCGTTATCGTGGATTTTTGTTGAAAGGCAAAGTGTTCCTTTCGCGTTCCGATCGAAAGGGAAAATTGTGGGAAACAAATTTTGTAGCCAAGGCGATCGCAAGACACGTACAAGAACCGCTCAACCTTGGGACGTCTCTGCTGGCTGGAACGGTTCTACCGATATCGAATGCTCCGCTCGATATTTCAAAGTCCGACGAAGAAATATTGCGACGGGCTGATTATAATTTATCGCGGGGATGCTGGCTGCGGAACCCTTGCGCCGAAGAAAAATTTATATCCTGGGCCAGCTTATCAACTACGTGACACGTCGCATCGAGATCTCGTTAGAAATGAAGAAACCGGCGCGACGCGGCTTGGCTCGGTTCGGTTCGGTTCGGCGTGCGGTCGTTGCTCACGAAACGATTTGACGGCTGTCTCATGCATAATAAGGGCCTGCTCCATTCCCAGCCTAGGTTTATTTCGCGTCGAATCGACCGATCTGCAAAGTAATATGATATTTTCTGTCTATTGAGCGACAGAGAGCGACTACATCTTTCCCGGTGGTTCCCCGAGGGGCGCCTGGGAAAATGGAGGCTTCGACGAGCACGGCAAAGAATAAAGGGGGAATATAACGTCGCGGACGTGATCTAACGCAGCCAAGATAGAAAATACGCTCTTTCAACGTCGATTATCAGGACGTCGATTCTTTTCGTCTTGATTAAACCGACTCCTGCCGGTTGGTCTGCCGAAGACGAAGGAAAGATCAAGAAACTTCACTTTTATATTCGTACATCCCCCGTAATGGATCGAGACTCGGCGGTTGGAGAGCGGCACGGCGAAGCGAATCTAGGATAAGACCACGTTCTCTCTCTCTCTCTCTCTTGATAGAATTCCGAACCGACGCGCGCGATATCGGATCGATCATACATTTGCAAAAGTGAGGGATAAAACGTCCTCCTTTGCTACCCAATAACTCGCCCATTCCCCATTCTTCGAGCGTCAACAATCGTAAATCATTCAGAAAGTACAATACAGAGGCTTCGGAGGGTTCGCGTTCGAGGACACGAATGCTTTGAAAGCATTTGACAGCAGGTGGAATCCGTGATTCGTCGCCTGGCCGGGACGTCTCGACCTTGCGGTTGTCACCGATCTCGTTAAGAGCAGCCCTTTCGAACGGCATCGTTATTGCGTGGCAATACACGAGGGAGTCGTGGGGGGGGGGGGCGGGGGAGGAGGAAGAGAAATAGGAATAGACATTCGGGAAAGGAGTTGACGAGAGAGTGCCCTTACTTTCCAACGAGGACAAGCACGAGAAGAAGGGCCAAGCGAGATCCCATGACGTCTGCCTGCTGCCTACTTTCCATTCTTCCCTTGTTGTTCCATTCCACGGAAGATCAGTGGCGGGCTTATTGCCTCATGAATATGTATAGAGGAGATCGCTCTCTGGTCCTCTCTGGTTGCGAAGCGGAGACGCTCGGCCATTGGACGTGTCGGGGTTTGAAGGAGGCTGAGGCCTTCAAGGGTTGGAACGGATGCGAATGACCGCGAACGACATACTGAGAAATTAACGAGAGTCGCCGGCCGCCTGAAATTACACGCGGGAATAAACAGAGTGCTTGCGGAACAGCTGCAGCCGTGAGAATGGTCATCTTCAAGAGATGCAAATCGGCCAAATTTTCCGACGGCAATCGCCGCACGGGATGCTGCAGTCGTCTCTCTCGTTCGCTCATTCTCCGTGATAATTTCCCGATCTTCCGATTGGCCGCCACATTTCGTTCGTTCGATATTCTATAGATATAAGGTAATATTCATTTAATAATAGCGGTGATCAAACAGTAGATAATAAAACAAGATAATGAACTGCCATCATTCCAATAAACTCTTTTTCACAATTTTTTTTTTTTTAATTAGAAAACCGCCTCTCCCATCACGTTCATATTTTTCACGCATTTCTTTACTCGACAAACAGACTAAAACAAGATAATGAACTGCCATCATTCCAATAAACTCTTTTTCACAATTTTTTTTTTTTTAATTAGAAAACCGCCTCTCCCATCACGTTCATATTTTTCACGCATTTCTTTACTCGACAAACAGACCACAGGCCATCTGGCGCGAACGATTAAACGAACTACAGCTAAAATAATGACTTAAATCTACACAAGAAATGTTACAATTGATATTGCAAGATCAATTATAAATTGAATAATTGAATAATTGGCGTGAC
>NIPQ01043597.1:0-10587 GCA_002806875.1 Lepidotrigona ventralis hoosana | reverse complement strand
GATGAACACGCGCCTCCCGATCCAGAGCTTGGACCACTTGAAAATTACCCGATGGACACGGCCTAACTTCTCTCTTTCTCTGTCGCTGGGGGTTTCTCGCCGAGTGGGGAAACCAGACGCGGCGATGATGGATGGAAAAGTTTTTGGCCGGTCGGCGGCTTTCGTGTGATCGCGCTTCTTGGTCGAAGTTGCGCGACTAATTCGAAAGTCAAACAATAACGCGAGTCAAAATAATTAGGAAATCGTCCGTCTAAGTTGGATGGAAAAGTTTTTGGCCGGTCGGCGGCTTTCGTGTGATCGCGCTTCTTGGTCGAAGTTGCGCGACTAATTCGAAAGTCAAACAATAACGCGAGTCAAAATAATTAGGAAATCGTCCGTCTAAGTGGTTTCATGTCCGGACGAGGTATCCTCTTTTCCGATTTTGAGGAGGAAGAACAGCTAGTGGTTGTGAAAGTCGATTTTTCGATTCGAGGGAGAAAATAGCGTGTGATGCGTGTGAAATGAATGGGCAAATGGTTGGCCCTCGATGAATTAATTTCATTTCTCGTGCACAGGTTCGATTCTCAGAGACCATTTATGTATATAAATATAGTTATAGACATCGTTGTGCTGCTGAAAAATATTTAAAGGAAAAACTAGCACAAAAATTCAATTCTCAAAAAACAAATATACCGTGTATATATATAAAAACAGTCGGCGAGTCACAGAGGATGTCGTTTCAGTGCTTTAAAAAAAAAGACTAATAAACATTTTATTTATCCGAAAAATTCACTCGGTCAGATCGAATTCACGNTTTTTTTTTTTTTTTTTTTTTTTTTTTTTTTTTTTTTTTTTTTCCCCCCCCAGAAAACCGGTTTGTTTCAATCGTATTCGTATCGTCGCTCCCGCCGTTGCCGGTATAAAAGTTTCCAGCTTACTGGAAACTAGGGAGATTTTCAAAGTTTCTTCCTTGCGTGTTCGCTTGTTTAGGAAAAAGATACGATCGATACGTGACTCCCATTTCCGTGGCACCTTTGTCCCGGACCTATCCACTACGTGCGTGTTTCCCATTGTACCGGCGAACAACGTCGTTTTTCACTATATTTTATTACTTCTATTTATTATATCGGAAACAAAAGGGGGGGACACGCGATTCGTGCCGAAAATTCAGTTTTACGATGGACCGCAGAGCGGCATAAAAAAAGAAGAGCGGGAAAAAAGAGAGAGAGAGAAAGAATCGGCGACCAGGCGAAAAAGCTTTTCGCCCTGAAATTTCCTACCACTTTTTTTGTCTACGACCGTGAAGAACGGTCAAAACGCGAAATAGGGCCAGAAAAGATCAAAAAGAGAGGGAGGGGGGGAAAAAAATAATAAAACGGAATGCCACGTTTGAGCTTTAACTCCTGCCCGGTTTCAATCTTCTTTTTTCCCTCCGTCGCTTTTTAAGTTCGTCGTAAAAAAAAAATTTTTTTTTTTACCCCGGTTCGATTTAATTTCGCGCCATTTAACGCGACCGCTCGCACGAGCCGGCCATTGTTCACGATTTAAAGTCCGTGGAAAGTCTCGTCGTGCCATTTTTTTTCTTCTTCTTCAATTAGATCGACCAAAAAAATTCGATGATATTTAGCTGCTGCGCTTCTCTTTGTTTTTTATTTGATACCCCCTCGAACGATTTGTAGGATCGCTGTGTCCCAATGTTAGAAGATGAATTTTCGTTAAATGGCTTTTGATGCATCATTCGTATTCGTGTAACTTACGTTTGTTTCGAAATTGTATCTGAACCAAGATGTCCGTAGATTAATGACCATTAAAATTTCCATAAAGATTGATGCGTCGATTGGTACTCGATACAGTGCCATTTTAACCCGATACTGTTATGGTAACCATCGGTGTTTCAGATTTATATATCTACATGTATAATCATATTTCGTAAACTTTATCTTATTTATTTATTTTATAGTATTTTATTTTGTAATTGTATTATATTTTATTAACTGAAACTACCGACACGTGAAGCATAAAATTCCCATCAGAAACATTAGAGTAAGAAAGTGTGTTAAGAAAGTTACCACAAGTAATGTCATTTTCTTGATACTGTAGAAAATTTTATTTTATTTAAGATATAGTTTTAGCGTATAATGTAATCTCCATCGTTTCTTGCAAAATGAGGGTGATTTTCAATTAAATTAAAATGTTTATTAAATCTGAAAAGAAAACTGGTACAGCTGATGCAACAAAAAATTGCACAATGCTTTTATTTATATATTTTGCGAAGAACTGTTCAAAAACACACTGCTTCACATCTGTGTTAAAATTTCCAACTGAAATGATAAATTGGTCATTTTGATCAATGATAGTTTAAGTATTAATATACAGTGTTTATAACGATGGATAAAGAAAAACTGTCAACCACTTACAATTCTTTGTCTCGTAAGATCAACTTGAGATATTCGGAAGACACATCAGATATACTAATCAAAAACTAGTCACGTTGAATAATCATTCCTTCAAGAAGCATGCTGAAAAATTGGAAAAACTTCTAAGTGAAACGCCCTGATTGTTCTGTTTCATTGGCAGACATTTCCACAACGAAATTGAAAACAGTAGAACCAAATGAAAAGTAATTGCATCGTTGATGTTAGGATGTTAGGACGAAAGCAAGAAGCTCGTTCGGACGAGGATACTTTTACTACCTGAGAGTGGTTGATGAAGTTTCAGGCGAAAGTGCTGAGAATGATACCCTAAAATAGCGTTGATTTCTGCGAATGTCGTCGACGAGAGAGAGGGAAAGAGAGAGCTCGTTTCCGTCGGTAATACAGCAGAAAGAAAATGGATAAAAGAGAGAAGAAGAAGAGAAGGAGGAGGAGAAATAGGAAGTCAAGAGAGGAAAATTCGTTCGCATTTACGTCTCACCTGCGTGGAACTTAATTTCCATCTAACCAGCTTCTACGGGAAAGTAATTCCTTCGTGTCACCTTAGAATTGAAATATCACCCTTAAATTAGCATTAGCCCGAATTATGCGAGGTTGTTGTCTCGCCTCGCCCCGCGGATTTCGCGTCCACGCGTTCCTACGAACTTCACTTTCCAATTAAGACGTTTAGCGGAAACTGGGAAGCCTCGACCGTATTCGAATTCGCGCGCTGAAATTCGNAAAAAAAAAAAAAAAAAAAAAAAAGGAATGATACCGAGTTTCCCCGTCTGACTGTAAAGAAAGTCGTACTACTGGTCTGCGCCATTGTTACGTTTATTCTTAAACGGAAGATCTAGTTTGAACCGCTTGCATTCACGCTGCTAAAAATATTATCATCTCAATTCGTTCGTACCGAAAGGAGTGAGAAAAAGAAATCACTAACTTTATATAAAACAATGTGTTTTCATCGTTCGAGTTTATCAGACCATCCTGGTAAAAGTGAAATCTCTGTTTATTCGTATCTGCACGCCCAGCGAGAAAGATTTGAAAGTAACGAGTTCTTTTATAATGCAGAAATCAAGATTTTGTCCGTAACTTGTGTTTGAATATATAGTTTTCATAAACAAGTATTCGAGAAAATTTATTGGAACATTTACTTGGAGAACTATGTGAAACTCACAGAACTTATAAGAATAGATTTTATGCACCGTCAAACTCGTCGTTAAAAAAAAAAAACGTTAGTTTCACCAATTCACACAGAAAATATGTTCTCCAGCTTCAACTTTGAGGGTAGTTCTCACCCCCTCGACGTCGACGATTCCACTACACTTTGTACCGAATTCCATCAAAATCGGTGATTTTCACACTGCTCGAAGGACACTAGTTGTTCCTCTGCTTCAGATTTTCGAAAATCTGTTCAACGGATTGTGCAGGGAAGGGGAGGGATCTGTCGGCAATAACGAGGAAAGTAAAACGGAATGTCGTTCGTCAAAAGTGTTTCAGCGAAGAGATCGAGTGACAAAGGGGAACGTCTCCTCCGAATTTCTCTCGCTTGCGGGGTCACCGGAGCTCGAGTGGAGGGACCGCCATTAAATGCAGAAAAGAAAGCGACGGAAACACCTGGAACGCGCTGTTCGAAGGAATCCTCGCCCCTCGGGAATTCGTCTTCTACGGAAGAAGACGGTTCGATCCTCTTTCCTTTCGTCGACTTTCATTCAGTCGCGAGCGTATTCAACCCTCTCGGCGTGACACACCCTCGAGAAGCAAGCCCTCTTCGTAGGCTCGAACAAATCAAAAGGGTGGAGGTTGAAAGAGATAAAAAGGGTCTCGCTCACACTGCGCGAGATCGGTGGCGTTGGTTTCAATGCCGTGTTTACCAGGTTCAATCGCGTAATTATCCGACGTGTATTCGAGGAGAGACGGAAAATCGCCGCTCGACTCTTTTTTTTTTCTTGTTCACACGCGTTCACAACGACGGGGAAAAACTGCACGCGTGCTCGAAATTCTCCTCCCAGCTGCAGCTCAGGTTCATTAAGCGCGCGAAATGTCGTTTCATTGGACAAAAATTGCCGATAGTTTGTTCGCAGTGTCGCGCGCAGAGTGGAATTTCTATTTCAAAGAGACGGAAGATGGAAAAAATTTTTTCTATTGGGAATCGTTTATATTCGCCGGATGGAAATTTTGTTTCTATCTTCGACACGGAACACGTCCCGTGTTTGATTCAAGTGACATTCGAACAATCAAATTTACGTATGCATGCCTGAAATCGGCAAAGAAGAAGCCTCAGGCCACATTAAGCACGTAAAATGTTGATTTTTTGAATAAAAATTGCTAATAGTTTGCTTGCAACGTCATGGTGGAATTTTTCTTTCAAAGAAGTAGAAACAATTTTTCTATTGGAATATTTGTCCGAAATAAAAACATTCGCTATTTTTTCGATTCGAACGTTCCGTGTTTAATCAAAGTAATATTCGCCTGGCTAAAAAATCGGCAGAGAAAAACGTTGAAAAAGCTAGGACCATTAAGCACATAAAATGTTGTTCCTTTAAATGAAAATTAATTGATCGTTTGCACTGCAGGAATTCGTTCCGCGGAATTTTAATTTCAAAGTGGCAGACGATAGGAAGAATTTCTTATTGGGAATACGTTGGAATTTTGTCGAATGAAAATTCGTTCTATTTTTGATTGGGACGTTCCGTGTTTAATCAAAGTAATATCGCGATCGAATGAAAATTCTTCCTGTCTACGTTTGATTGGAACATACCGTGTTTAATCAGAGTCATATCAAAATAATACGCGATTAAAATTTACGTACGCGTGCCAAAAATCGGCGGAGAGAAATTTCTAAAATTTTTTCTAAAGTTTTTTTTTACCTTTTCCTCTGCCGCGCTGCATATTTGTTCGTGCATCTTTCATGTTGAATCACTTCGAATCTACCGCGAATCTACAAAAGATATTTTTCCCCGCTACCACGAGAAACAAAGCTTGAACGATTCGACAAAGTTATCCTCGTTTTTCACCCGAATTATCGGTGGTCGAATCGCCAATATTTACTTTAAGCGAACGAGAACTATTTGCAACGTTAGGAGAGGGGGGGGCAGAAGCAAAAAGTTCCCAAAAATTTGCAGATACCCGGTGTAAAAAAGTTTCCTGCCACTCGGCAACGTAATAAATCGCCGAAAACGAGCATCGACGAATTTCTCGTTCGCGAAAATCCTTTCAACTGCAGCGCGATTTTTCTTTCTTCGCCGACAGCGAAACCTCGACAACTACGCGAACCTGTTTTTCAACAAGGAAAAAAGAACATCCTGCTACGACCCAGTTGGGCGTGTTCCGGTCGTGTTGACGAAGCCGAAAACTTCAATTAATGACTTTGCAGAAGAAGAAGAAGAAAAGAAGAGATGGAAAGTACAAGGGAATCGAAGCAATAAACTTTTGTCCCGTATCTTAACACTATACAAGCCGGTGACGCATCATTTGTGATATTAATTCCAAAGTTCGTTTAAAAACACATCGAGTATCATGTATTTTCAGGGAAGCAGACATTGAAGATTCTAAAAAAAAAAAAAAGAAATAGCAGAATTTTTAGACTTTAGTTTGTACGTGAAATAACAACTTTTTGTACTTTAAACTTTAAAAGAGATGTGTTTGGTACTTGCTTATGACCATTTCGAGTAATCTTTCCTGAATACACAAATACATGGTATATCTTATTACTTTGCTTATTACTTCTCCGAGTGAGAAATTTTGCAAGGTACTCTTATGTTTCGAATCTGGGCGTGTGTGTTTAAAAAATAAAATATCATTCCTTTTAATCTTTTCAGTACACAAGTCTTTAGAATCTTCTCATAGTATTATATTAAATATGCTTTAATTTCTATCCTCGTTCTACTTTCGCAAAAAAGTGCCGGCCACTCGCGTATATAATATGTTTAAAACAAGTATCAACCCTTTGCGATCGAGCGCTTTTTTCGAGTGCGGTTCTCGCTGGGTCAAACAAATTTTGTTGAAGAAAGCGACATCACGTAGTAAAGCGTTGAATATGTGAAGTTAATTGGAAAGTATTTTGTTTAATGGAATTTTAGNCTCCGAGTGAGAAATTTTGCAAGGTACTCTTATGTTTCGAATCTGGGCGTGTGTGTTTAAAAAATAAAATATCATTCCTTTTAATCTTTTCAGTACACAAGTCTTTAGAATCTTCTCATAGTATTATATAAAATATGCTTTAATTTCTATCCTCGTTCTACTTTCGCAAAAAAGTGCCGGCCACTCGCGTATATAATATGTTTAAAACAAGTATCAACCCTTTGCGATCGAGCGCTTTTTTCGAGTGCGGTTCTCGCTGGGTCAAACAAATTTTGTTGAAGAAAGCGACATCACGTAGTAAAGCGTTGAATATGTGAAGTTAATTGGAAAGTATTTTGTTTAATGGAATTTTAGACTTTATGAAGCAACAATAATAATTATTATTTTATTCTATATTTAAGTATCGCAGTAGAATCGACAACTTCTGTTATCACTATTATCTGAAAAATTCAAATTTACAGAATTTTCTTTTAGTATTTCTACTTCGCCGTAAATACAAAACACAAACTCGGTATTTACTTCACTGTTGCTAACATAGTTATCGTCAATAAAATCTTCTTTTTCTTTATTTCGCGACATATTTTGGGGTTATGAAAAAAAAATTAGTGAAACTTATTTTGATCTTAGCAAATGTAAACTTAAGTCATCAATCGAAGCAAGACTGTGATATATCTCTATGTCTGCGTTTAACATTTATTCTATAATACACAAATATGTTGTATATGCATGGTAGGTTTACGAGGGCAAGTATCGCAGTAGAATCGACTTCTGTTATCACTATTATCTGAAAAATTCAAATTTACAGAATTTTCTTTTAGTATTTCTACTTCGTCGTAAATACGAAACACAAACTCGGTATTTACTTCACTGACTTCGCTAACATAGTTATGATCAATAAAATCTTATTTTGCGACATATTTTGGGGTTACGAAAAAAAACTAGTGAAACTTACCTTGATTTTAGCAAATGTAAACTTAAGTCACCAATCGTGTGATATATCTCTATGTCTGCGTTTAACATTTATTTGCAATTCCTGTGAAACGAAAAGCAAAAAAAGTTTATAAAGTGTACTACCCAATAGTAACAACGAAGTATTTATCTAGCCAAATTAGGAAATAACCTATCGACGGTACAGATAACGAAATTAATTTCAATCTTGGTGACTAGGAATATTAATCGAAAATAACACAGAACTGTACAGTTCAGCATGGCCGTATCCAGTGATACGAATCGAGGGTTTAAACGATGAGGAAGCGCAGCGTGATAGCAGAGATCACGAACCATAGTCCCTCTGGAGTTCATAAAGGCTCTTCTTTCGGCAATAATCCACGCTGTCCGATCTTCTGTGTGCAGCGAGCTTCTCCTAGCGATCTTCCCGCTAACTTTGTTTCCCCCAATGGGGTTAGCCTGTAGCCTTCGCCATGAGCATATCACCTGACGCTATAGACGCTATATTCCGAGATCGTGGAGGAACTTGCTGCAGCACCGAGGTGCACCAGCCGTGTTCCTCGAATCCCTGTGACAGTGACATTACTTATTCAGAAGCTACACGCTGCTCGACCCAGTCTCTCGAACGGATGTGAATACGCTGTTTGAACGAACGGTAGCCAAATCGAATCGATTGGACGTAGAGAGCATGGAGTGTGTTCTCGTGTGTTCGAGGATGGATACATCTCTCTCTCTCTCTCTGTTTAGAAGGGGAGGGAGAGGTATGGATCTTTCATCGGGTAAATCGATTTGCTACGATTTGATCGATTGCTCCGAACGACTGAAATATCGAATTTAAATTCAAGATCATGCATCGTAGTGTTTCATAGTTTTGGATCAATCTTGATTAAAACATACTAGCAATGTTTTATAGTAATGTCTCTAGATCAAGAACTACTATACATTACTATGGAGAAACGTCAAGGAAGAATGGAACTATGACTTCTACCAAGAAATTCCTTTTATATCTCTACAAATATCTAAACGAAAATTATCAATTGGTCAGTTTGACCATTTTGGCAGTGCTCGCGTCAAGAAAGAATGGAACCGACTATGGACAATGTCAAATCGTACGAAGATCCACAATTGGAAGTAATTATTTTATTATTATTACTGTAGTATCGAAATTATTACAATGTGTAGTTATATTTTTAGTTATTCTGGAGATGCGTGAACGAAAAGTATGAATGTGATGTGAGAAGCACAGCGTTCAATGAGCGTGGTCAAAAGAGTGATCATTTTGTGTTGCATGAAAGAATTAATTGTGTCATTTGAGTTTTGTTTCCGTTTTTTTTTTTTATCACTTAATATAATAAACATCATTAAATTATATCTCTACATTACTTGGTACTAAATGGTCTGTTTCTTACCAAGAAATTTTTTTTAGCGGTAAAGGAAAGAATTATACTGGCTCGATTAAGGGTAGGACACATTAATATAACCCTCCCACCCTCTCTTCTGCAATATCAATCACAATTCAATCTCAACACGTTCTATGCGAATGCACGAACTTTGAGTGGCAAGTGACCTCGACGCCAATGTGACTTCAAATCTGCACAAAAAAAAAAAGACAGCCGCTAAAATTCTCGTTCTGCGTCTTGCAATCGTTACTATTTCCTCCTAGACTAATAAAGAAAGAATGAAAGGAGAAGGAAATTACCCGAGGAACGAAGACAAATTCCCGGGGTCTCATATCTAGACCTTCTTCAATCATACACAAGGAGGAGCACGTGAATCTCTGTTAAAGCCCATTTACACGATGGCGATGCCCATCCACGTGGGTGAAGGGGGTGAGAAAGCAGGGTACGTCGAGGGAATTTCGATGAGGAGACCATGCCATACTACTACACCATACTATGCCGCGTAGAAACGAAATGGATGATCGACGCCGGCTTAGGCGCGCCCTGTAGCCGGCTTCTAGATTTCTGAAACGCATTCCGCCTGCTCGCGGGAACGAATGCACGAAGGGACACCGAGAATTATTCATGAAGAGAACATTCCTGATACCCAGCCTCTCGGCAAGTAGGCGAAGGGGCTGCAGGTCTCGTTGCTTCGTTGGCAGACCTGTTTCGTATGCGCTCCTCTGCACCCCCTTCCCGCAGACATTTGCCTGTATCTCTGATATTCAGCGAGCGGCAATTTCCTCGCGAGTATCTGCGATAATTCGCGAGAACGAGACGGCGATCTTCCGTGATCGGTACTTCTTCTGAGCCGGACGATAGCGAGGTTAGCAGCGGGCTGCCAGCTCGCGATCGAAAATGTAGGATGATGAGGGGATAGATGTTTCCTCGGGGTGTTTCTTGGCGGAAAAGAAAAAGGGTGGAAAGAAAAGTTCGTCCATAGATGATGAATTCTTTCATAGTTAATGAAAGTCGATTTGATGGAAATACATGTAAAGAACCTGGCCGCAGAACTTGACCTTGACCTTGACCTTGACCTTGAATTTCAAGGTCGAAATTTTTTTTTTTTGTGTTCTATTCATTACGAAGGTAAAACTTCAAAACCTAATGGTTCGCTTGAAAAATGGCACAAAAGTTTGCGCAGACGCGCGTGATGTTTATATTTCGAATAATATTAGTTATAAGTTAGTTTTATTGTTTCATTTGATTTAGACTGTGATAAGTCAAATGTGAAACCTAATCCAGACCTAATACTGTACAGCAAAGTGAGAACTTTGCAAGAATATTTAAGAAATTTGTTTAATCTTGTTGTCTTTTCTCCTACTCTTTCGCAACGTCTCCATTCACTTTAATGCTGCGATTCTTTATTTAGGGTTTGCTTCTTTTTTAGAAGCGATCCGATAATCAGATTATGACTGATTTGCTTTCGCGGCTCTAATGTCTGTTACAAAATCCTTCGCTTGATATAATTTTATTTTCTCTTTATCTGATTGATTTTTCGCGTCTTTCGAAGTACTCTTTCGAAACTATACTTTACTATAACGTAAATTATCGTTTACATTTGTAACAGAGACATTAGGGTAACTTCGGAACTTCGGTCTGTTGACTCAGATTTAATTATTCGCTCGATATAATTTTACTTTCTTCTCCTTTCTCTGACTTGTATTTGCTTACATTTGTATCAAAAATATTATTAGGTAACTTCAGAACGTCTGTTGATTCAG
>NIPQ01043575.1:0-10600 GCA_002806875.1 Lepidotrigona ventralis hoosana | reverse complement strand
TCCTTGGGACCGTTCCACTTTTTGAACTTTTTCTATTTGTATTCCGTCTCCCTCCGATTCCTTCTTTGATTTCAACTCGTACTCCTTCTCGCTCGCTCATTCTCTCTCTCTCTCTCTCTCTCTCTCTCTGTCTCCCTGAACTCTCTGTCCCTTGGCTGCCTTTGATTTCCTCCATGCAATCGAGCCGCGATGCTACGTTTTCCAAGAAATCACCGTTAACTTCTGACCGGTTAATTCCTGGCGCTCGTGTTAGGCGAAGCCAATGCGACGAGCGCAGAAATTTCAGGAATTTAGAAATGTATTCGAACTTGCTGCCGCTCAACATAGAATTAATGAAATTTAAATATAAGTAAATGCACAGTTGTCGCTATATTTGTTGTAAAGAAGAAGAATTACAGACAAGCTCTGATTGCATCACTCACATAATACCCAGTGTTTTAATCTCTCTTTCTCTCTTAGTAGTGCCATTTACCTTAATTCCTAAAAATCGGCGCTGTTTCGTTCAGCCTTCGCGTAGAGGCTCTCGAGCCGGCTTTAACGTTGGAACTTGAAGCGTTCAGGCTAGTTCCGCGAGTGTAAGAAGAAGTAACAGCTGCAACGAGTCCGACGATGTATCCGAAAGATCAAGACGAAAGTAATTATGCACGATATATCAAGGGGGGGGGGCTCGCTGCCAGCCGCGCCCGCGAGCTTCTTAAATCCGCGGGGAAACTTTTTGATTTATCGTTCCGACCGCCTGTTCGAGATGCTTGATGTTCGCGGCACACTTCGCAAAGAATAACAACGATATTGGTCTGGCGGGGTCGAAATTCGAAAATACGGGCTCCTCTTTGTAAAAATTGGAAAATGCGAATTCTCGTCCCGTCGATTCGACTGACGTATCGGAAAATTTTCAATTAGTCGCGAAATAACTCATTGAAATAATTCATTGAAACTTTCAGCAGAAGAATAATAGATTTCTGCTTAAATTAAGTCAAAGTTTCTTTAGTGTTATGTTATGATGAAAATAAAATTCTATCCGAATTATTCATGAAAATCTCCAAACATATATGATCGTTATACAAATTCGTATCATAACTGTTGTATAAATCCCAATTGTAACTATCATAAAAATCCGTCCAATTGTATAATCATTATCATACTTTGGATATTTCATGTATCTTTTCCTCAATCTTCGTGCATTTCTTCTGTACTTTCACATTTTTCCTGCAAATGCACAAAAATCCGCGGTCCGACAATTAATTTCATTCTGCGACGTATAGAGGAAAGCGCACTCAGACTTGGACACGTACCGTACAGAGTGTACGTCCGACTGCGGACGTTCCTATTCCACTTGTTCCTGCGGCGACCACTCACACGTGCCATCCGTTTTGCAATCGATTCAACCGCTCGATCTCATTGAAACTGTTCGACGCCTTCGCGGAAACTGCCGGTTTTCGAAAGAAAATTCATTAAACGCCACGACTTCGGCAATCCCCCATCCCAACCGGTCCGTTACAAGTGTCGGCCCCATAACGTACGTGGATTGCACTTGCACGCGCACACAGTAACAGCCGAACACAATGTCCGTGCGAGTGTTCGTACGAACGTTCACCAACACCGAGCGTGAATTTCCATCGTGAACTCGTATACGTGTACTATATATTCGCCAACTCTCGGTATAATGCTCGTTGCAAGGATGAATACATATCTATAAGCGTGGTGTTCACGGACAACGTACGTGCCCACCTCTGGATGCATGTACGTACGCGTGTACGTCCGTGACCACACACGTGAAAGGGATTCGAGGGTTAGGTGGCGGGAACGAGGTCGTGGCTGAGGTTGAAAAGGGACGAAGGAGGGTCGGCTATGCCTCCGCCGTTGCCTGGAAGTAAAACAGAAGGAGAGAATGTTCCGCGGAAAATAATTGATTGTATTAGGTGAGTTAGTATTCCGGCTGCGGATTGCGCGGCCGAACTCTTGCCGCGCAAAGCTTCTCTCCGCACTCTCACCCCGCGCCGCACGTCTACGTGTACACGTGTACGGACGAGCGTGCGGTTGTGTACGTTCACGTATAGCTCGACGATGCGGCCAACATCAGGCAAATATTTGCTCAAAATCACGAATCTCGCGACCAGCCACACGGGGGAGTGATTGCCGGAACTACGATTCGCGATATAATAATCGGTGGCTTTTAATGTGGCCGCGTGAACGAGACTGAATTGTAACGCGATACTACGACGCTGCACTACGATCAGTAACAGTGGTAATTAGAATGGGAATGTGGAACGCTATCGTAACGAGTTGTTCTACAATTGTTGCAATTTACGATACAGAAGATTTAGATAATCAGTGTTCGAGTCGATTCCTGCGGGAAACTTCGAGCCTGGCATGTTTGGACGACCTGTCACGAGATCAAGGAAACGGTGGTACAGACCGCTGTATGTATTTAAGTATGCTATCGGCTTGGAAGCCAACTGGCTTTCTCCGAGGACTCGTAATTGAATCGGTAACCCAAATCCGCGGACCGGTGGCGGCGTAACGTCACTCGAATGTTACTCGGCCGCGATAGAAGGAGAAGGCGAACGAAAGAAGGGACAGGGTCCTTCTCCCTCTAGGGGGAGGGGGATGGAGAAGGAATCCACGAGTGAGAAAGGGAAGCAGGAAAAGCAGAAAGTGAACGAGAAGGTGGGGCAAGGGAAGACGAAGATGATAAGAAAGAAGAAGCGGAAGAAGGAGGAAAAGGAGAGGCCGAGGAGGAAGAAGAGGAAGAAGTGGCACGATCGATCAGGTCGGAACTTTCATAGAAAACGGGCAGAAGATTTCAAGAAGGAGGAAAAAGGAAGAGGGAAGCGGTCTGTCGGTATTCGATGCCTATACACATCCAACCAGGTGTAGAGAGGCATGAAGCAAGCCGTAAGTAAGCCGTAAGCCGAAGCAGACCGTGGGGGCTGGGCTCGGGCTGGCTCTGACTGGCAGGTTTCTTCATCGGAGAAGTCACCGGAAATGATGCTTCCTTCCTCGGTACTGGGGATATATTGTCACGGCACGTACCAGCGGGCGTATCCTCGGCCACGTCAATAAATGTACCATCGACGAAAATATACTTTAAATATGAAACAGTCAGGCGCAGGGCCCCCGATCCCCATCGAGATGACTCCCGACAGCAACATGCCTCGAACACGCCTCGGTATACCCTCGGCCTTTCCTTCTCTCCGCTTCCGCGAATCTGCCGCTTTTCTCCAACTTTTGTAACGACACGCCGCAACTTTCCAACGTTACACGTACGTACATAGTACCTATATACACACACTCTCTCTCTCTCTCTCTCTCTCTCTCTCTCTCTCGATTACGTTTATCGTCGATCACTTTGCCACCAAATGGTTAATATGTTTCACGGTTGACGAGGCTAATTTATGGAGCAAGTTAGCACATGCTTTCTTCTACCTGCTTGAATTTGAAAATTAATGTCATTTGATATCTCTACAATGGTGAGATAAAATAGGAGGACGAAAAGTATACAAAATAAAGTTTTCAAGATGCAAGCATATATGGATATGTAACTTTCAAATTGCCTGGTGAATGCCGTATAAATGGTCAAACATTACTCCCTAATCTTCCACCTCTTTGGAACAATAAAACAGAGATACGTGAGAGAACGTGATAAATGTTCTAAACATGCTTGCAATATTCACGAAACTCGTGCTTCGTGGATTGTAACGAGAGGCCGATGAAAATTACATGTTCTTGAGCGACTACGTAATAATAGAAAACAAACATAGAAGAATATTTCATCGAAAAGTTCGTTCTTAATAACGTTTTGAATCGCAACTACTTATAAATCCAGATCGACCGAATATTCGCTACGAGAGGATTCAAAAAAATAAAAAATTTTCACGAAGCACGTTGCTAACCAGAGAAAGATGCAACACAGAAACGTAATTTCGTGGTAAGGACATCTCGCAATGAAACACAAGGAGCAATTTAATTTTCATGAGTAAGCGAACGGAAAATTGGCAGATGTCAATTTATTCTAAAGGCCGCCGCTGGTGTGTGTAGAAAATACCAAAGTAAAGAGAACTGTATGCCACACAATTGCGTTTCCGTCTATTTCTCTCTGCTACTGTACCATCTCTGACTTCCATACACTCTGTGAATTCTCAAAAGGATACTACCTTTCGCCCGCTTTTGTAGAGAACATATCGAGCCCTCTGAGATACATACAAATGTGAGGACACACGAGATATCCGACACGGCTACTCCTCGAAATCCGGTGTTTGATAGAAAAATCTGCTTTTTAAGGGCAAAGTGTAACGCGAGAATGCACGGACAATTTTACACTTGCTTTAAGCACATTAACATCACAACTACGACACAGATATGCGATCGATTAATATGAACAGAAAATAATAAATAATAAAGTTGGGACAAATCGCAGTTGATTTAATAATGGTCGTATAGACTCCGATGCAATTCATACAAATATACATTCTATCATTTGACCGTTTCCTTTTTTTTTTTCACTTCCATAAAATACAAACTCTCGCGGCGATCTAACGACGTGTTCCTAGGTGGGAAGACGAAAGGCCGAGTTTCTGCACCTACATGGAACGGCGACGACGGCGGTGCTTCGTTATCAGAAACGAATGCCAATTATACTTTAACCAAACTGCGAGTCCAATTTGTGAGTCGGCCGGCTGAAGTGGCCTCAAACTTTGGACGAAAGGGCCTCCTCTACCTGGGCCAAGCGTGCTGTAGTACCTATACTTCGCCACTAAAATAACAAGAATGTCTCGGTCATTCGCCTCTCGCCGACCACCTATACTCCACGGTTCGTTCACCATAATCTCGAGACGCGAAATGAGGCGTGTACCTCCGCGAGGATTCAATTGAACGTGGAGAGAATTCTCCCTGTGTTACGTTCGGCGAATGACTTACGCGTCCTTTTCTTGACTCGCGTGAAAAAAAATATGTTCGGCTGGGAAAAGCTGTACGTAGAGCTTGGGAGCTACTTCGCCGCGGGCGACGGCAACGTGCATTTTATTCTAAACGCGGCATTCCATTGCCACCGGGACAGATTTACAGCTTTATAATCTGACTGGTTTCTTCAATTTTTCTTCCGTGATATATATCGGATGATGATTTTTTAGTTTGCACGGGGCTGAAGGCAACTCGCGTTCCTTCTAAAGCCACGAGTTTAACACTATATCATTGCTTTTATATTTTCATCTTTTCGTAAAGAAATATGGAATGTCCAGCTTTGACTTCGGTGTGTATCGTGCAAACACGCTTGCCTTCTATCTTTATGTTAGATCGATGCGTATTAAATGTCGTTTATTCGAATTTGACGAATCAGTGTCACCTATTAGATTTTATTGTCAGTCAGTTAACGATTACATTAAGATTTATTATAAATTTATTATATATATTCAACGTCAAATTTATAAGATATCAAAATCTTCTTATCGGTCATCGATAATCAAAATTTCTTACTTGCGATAAATTGAAGACACTTTGTTTCTGTCTGTAATAATTCTGGAATTGATAATTCTTATAAATCCAAGACAATGGAACTAGTTGGTCGTCAGAAAACAAGAAAGGGAAATTATTTTAATTAATCCATCAATGGAATTCCACATTTCACTTTCAATTCTTTTCATCTGATTTATAATCTTTTTTAACATTACGAAAACGATTCGTTTAATATCCTTTGGTCACTATGCCTTCCATCCAGAGGATTCATAATTCTCAGAAGTTTAATTAAAACTAAGATGTTTATGATATTATGACAAATTATCGCTATTATCGCCCTTGATAGATGAAACACGCGATATTGCAAAGAAAAGACTGTGTGGAGGAAAGTTTCGCCTGGAAATACGACGTTTCATGTACACCAATCTAATAGAAACTCTAAAATCACGAGCATTGCTTTTACATTTAATCCTGTGAAAAAGGAAAACAGACGAGATTCACTATCCGGCATGCTGGAAGCAGGTCCGTCTCTTATCGGATCGCGGAGAAGAAAGGAACAATAGACCGAGGTAATTCATCGCGAGGCAGCGCACGTATCCGCGCGTAAGAGCATAGATATTCGTGGCGGCGTGCGCCACGCTAGCTTGCAACTCGTGCGCGCGAGAACGAGCGTGTACGCGCGCGTTAGAAAGAGGCGGACGTATGAAGGATTGAAAATGGATTTTCGAAACGTAATTTCCCAGCAAGGAAATGAAGCGCGTGCACGGCTGTGCGTGCGTGTTTCCGATCGTACATTGAATATTAACCAAAAAGAGAGGAACGAGGGAACAAAGTGAAAGATGAAAAAAGAGAGAGAGAGAGAGAGAGAGAGAAGAAGGGAACCATGCGTTCTCATTTGCTTTGGATCTAGGTCTCTTTTAGGGCGAGAGCCTAGCTCGGCTCACGCGAATACGTAATCCGCGTAGAATTTTCCCAACACCGTGAAAGCGAAAGCTTCAAAGCTAAAACCGGTGCTATCGATACCAATTTCGGAAGATAACCTAACAGGACTTCGCGCTTCCGTTTCAAATAGTCGCGCTCCAATACGCGATGTTACTCCTTTCAATACCTGCGAGTCGATTAAATAACAGCTTCTTTAATGCAAGTGCGAGTTTAGATTCATACGCGTCGCTTGGTGCTTTTTCCTTTTCTTAACAAAGTATGTATATTTTTCTATTGATCCTCTACAGAAAGGAAACAGATGAAAATATTAAAGTAGGTAAGACTGCAGATTCACAGGAGATTTAAAGTAGATAGAATTTCTAATCAAGTTACATAGTTCTTTAACTATGTTCGTCGAAATTTAAAAATGTATAAAAATCTACAAATTCACTTACGAGTGTATTGTGTAGTTCAAATCAGTAGTCATAAAGTTGTGTAGATTGCAATCTAGCATGGAATAAAAGTTAAATAATTACTGACAGATAAAGCAGAAGAATTTCTAAAAAATAGTATAAACATGATTCAGGATTCGTATGACTCCATTTCAAGAAGAAGCTATATTACCAATGGTGGTCCTTCATAACATTGATAAAGAATTTTTCTTAAGTATTTCTATTATTTTCTTCAAAACTCTGTAGCCGGAATTTTAGGAATTTATAAAACTATCAAAAATTACTTCCTGGTTAATGAGATTGATTAATACTAATCAATAAGAATTTCGTTTTATACGAAATATAATATAGTAATTAAAGGGAGTTATTAAAGAACTTATTAAGTTCAGATTATCAAAAAATATTGAAAGACAATCAACTTGGCATAATCATTTCAACAGTATTTAACAGCGTCATTAGTACCGTAAAAATTATTACAAAACAAGAGCACTCGAAAATTTTTCAGTCTGCTATACTCGAACGACTTTCGATCCGGAACCGGGACAGAGGTTTTTGCGAAACAATTTCAAGTACGCGCAACAATGATTCGCCTCATTGAAAATTTTATATCAAAGAGGGGATGATGATTGCTGTGCGAGTGAAGGCTGAACACTAGCTGCCAGCTACAGAATCATTTTCAAATATTTTCGGCTATGTTTCAAGCACTTGCTAAAAAATCGATTAAATATCAAGAGGCGCGATCTCATCGAGCAAGTAATAACGAATGAAAAATGTAGAATTCGCGAGGAATTTTATTTCATATTAACCGTAGAGTGATATCGGTGCGTCATAGATAACTATAGTAATTTGTATTGTATTATAAAAATTTACGGTGTTCTGCAAAATTCTATCTTGTAGAAATAAAGATTAATAATAAAATTAAATCAAATTAAAATTTCAAAGTTAAACAATGTAAAAACAAATTTTGATAAACCCCATTATCCAATGATATCAGTTAGAGGTTAATATTTTTATCTTAATATCTTTGATAAATTAAAACATTATTGACCAGGAATGAAATGTGTTTTTATATCATTTTTATACCTATTGTCATATTATATATACTCGCATTTTATCTCATTATATCTTTTTTATCTTTTATATACTTCTTTACGGATGGAATTCTCTAGCACACGAATGTCTACTCGGATAGAAGATTTCGGGAGAGCCATCAGTTTGCCAAGTTATGTACCGATATGTACCATAATTAAATTATGTAATTAAACTCTGAATTACTAAGCTATCTAGTGAATAATACTATTCGTGTCATTGCTAAGCATTCGTAAAACGACGGTTTACAAACACGAATATAGTTCAATTTTTTCTTTAACAACGAAAACAAATCCTTTATATTTTATAAAGAAGCACGATAAACGAAATTTAAGAGGTCGTATTTGGTAATGAATTTATATTACACTTGAAACACTTATATTACGTCCTCTGAATGTGAAAGCATTACACGATAGAGCGATCGTAATTTTTACGAAAGATTAAACTAAATTATAATAAAGAAAATTGAAATAATTACGACAAAGAGGTTACAGCGATAACAATCTGCTACAATCACGCTTATTTCGATATTGACACGTATGGAAAATCGATGAATTTCGAGTAAAAATCAGTAAGAGTAAATTTTTTAATCCTTCTTTAACAGCAATACATACTCAAAAATAACTTGTATCGCTTCAGTATGCCAAAAATTCCTCATAGTAAATAACAAAAAAACATATAAAATGAATATTTGTGAATTGAAAGACGAGAAACTTTAAACGTAGTATGATAGAACCTTTCTTATATCAACCCTTATTTATTTAATGTTATATCATCAAAACCAGAAGATCATCTACTGACTAGCATATATTTTATTGTAATAATATAATTTTCATAGAAAAAAAAGTATAAAAGGATTCGTAGAAAGAAATCTCCACCATACATGCATTAAATTATTAAAAAATTTCTTTTTCTTTACACTAGTGAACGTAATTACTGAACGTAATTTCTGAACATAAAGAATTAAATGATTATATGTCCGACATACGCGCGTGATATTATTCGAGAAAATTAAACTAATTAATCGTCGGTAATACTATAATTAACGTTTCAGCTATTTACGTACGTTTCTTCTAATTTTGACGAATTACACTCGGGAGTAAAGGGCAGCCGGCTGATTATTTATTGCGTTTGCCAATCCATAGGAAAATCAGGTTAGAGCGATACGTATCAGATCAACGAAATTTATTAGAGTGTTGTAACGATAATTACGTAGCAACGCGTTAATAGGTATTACTGTGAGCAGCCAAAACGTGCAACCATTAACGAAATCCTACGTGAGAAAGGTTTCGATCAGCGAGCTGATTTTAATTACGTTGTCATTCTCTGCAATTTACAAGCTGCAAATTACGTTCTCACCGCTCGGTTCTATAATGATGCTATTTCCGAAAATTTGATTGCTAATCTTACCGATTTGTTCGTTAATAATAAATCGTTTATTTTCTCCTTCTTCTTTTTTTTTATGGCGCTTAAATGTATAGAAATAGAAAATAGAAACATATACAGTGGCTCGCAAAAATATTTGTAGATTTACTATAGATTTTTAAATATATATATGCACATTACATGAAACATTTTGAAACTTCATTAGCATCAATGACACACGACTATCGTGAGTTTAAACCTAGTTTAAAAATAGAAATTACAAATAATAATTTGCTGCATCGTATAACTCAAATAGTCATTTTAAATATGAAATAAGTAAATTGCAGATTTTTATGTATTTTTCTAAAAATATATCTTAATTTGTTTCTTCTACTAAATGAAGATGAATACTGACTCATTGATATAATAATGAATAAATTGGCTAGTTTAAAAATTATCATCATATTTTGCAACTTCTGTCGTATATATTTTCAAAATCACTTAAAATTTCATCGATATCATCACGATAGTTGAGTATCATGCAGTGCTCCTGAAATTTCAGAATGTGCAACATACGTAATATAGTCATATACTTGTCATGTCGAGGATTTCTCATCGAGGAATATACAGATAGTGGATACTTCCGCGAGACATTGCATGTTAGCGAAAAAGTGATGGACACGTATAACTGTCGGAGATCGAAATAAAAGAGAACTTTTTTTTTTTGCTGACCGTATCAAGCAAATTGGCTACGAATTCAATTATTCCCGTATTCACTGTATCAACAGCGATGTCGGAGAAAATCTGAAGCCACCTCGGTTTGAACGAATGAGCTTTTAAACTTCACTGTTATTACATTGATTGTCGATAATGGTGATTTGATCTGACAATTATACGATTATAATAGAAGCTACTATGATATCGATATATCTCTATGCTATTTGTTTTTCATTAATGTCTTAAAAACGAGATCCGATGCAAAAAAAGAAAATGAGACGGATTTTATAACTCAAAAACCGAGAATGAAAGAAGGAAGCTAAAGGATAAATGATTTTCTAATTGTTGCGACAATGTTGGGACTCGACTCGATCGTCTCACTCATAATCAGTACAAGTGGTCTTTTTATACACTTTATCAGGGCAAAATTTTTATGTATTTCAATATTTTTTTTAAACTTTGAATCTTGAGTAAAATGGTAAAAGAAAGCCGTAAATTTTAAGAGATCGTTGTAAAGAGAAAATTTCAATCTTGAAGACCACAGTGGATCTAGTTATGAAAAAGATTTTTCCAACGTCTTTAGAGACATTTGAATTTTTAGACCA
>NIPQ01043558.1:0-10483 GCA_002806875.1 Lepidotrigona ventralis hoosana | reverse complement strand
TTAAATAAATTAATAAGTACTACGTGGAAAAATTAAATGACGTTCCACGCTAGAAGGAACCTATTAATAATCGTCAAACAAAGAGTGTCAAATATATTATGTAAAGATCGTAGGACAAATACTACACGGAAAGATTGAATGGTACCTCACGCTAGANACAAATACTACACGGAAAGATTGAATGGTACCTCACGCTAGAAAGAATTTGTAAAGTGTCAAATATATTAAGAATTACCAAACAAAACCTGTTAAATAAATTACATACGAGTTAAAACATTGTTACCTCAAGTACCGAATATTAAAGTTAAAAAGTATGCCAATCGTCAGGATTCGTCATCTCCATTCTGAAGATGTGAATGATGTAACGTCACTTTCGCAATCACACCGCCGTCTCACCTGGTTTCTTATCTCGTTTTCGAAACACTGTCGCGCATTTCAATTAGCACTAGAACTTGACTGGCACGTCCCGGTTAGGCACTTTGAATCTTTTCATGTAAATGCTCGTAGCTGAGAGTTGCCTGTCTGTCTTGAGAGCAACGTCTCGCTTCATCCCTCGCCGATGCACATTCATGAGCTGCTGGTCGCTTTAGCACTCGAGCCGGACTCGAAACTCCGTGTGTTTACTTATCTCCATATCCTTCCGCGCTTACGTGCCCCGTCCATTTTGAAATTTACATCGCGGTTCATCCTCGCCGTGCGGTTACTTTTACACGTGTTAGCGGTGTGCTTTGCATAGCGCTACTCACCTACGTGGAGTATCTTCTTCGGCCGCTATGGAAATATGAACACGACTTGTGGTCGTTGCGTTCACTTATCTTTACGATGTTTCGTGTTTACGTGACGAACTTACACGCACGTTGAAAACCTGTCTTCCAGGCCTCCTCTTTATTTTCGTCTACATTCTGCATTGCCTTCAGCACGAGTGAGTTTGTCGATAAATCACGCAAGAAGTTATTTCGGTAGTAACTTGTTTCACAAATCGAGGAGCTTTTAGTATCGGCTTGGCCAAAAAGTGATTGCGTCTTTCTTTCTAATGGATGGTTGTTCCAGCTCCTTGTTTTTTTTTTTTGGAAAAAGAAAATGCAAGATTTCGTAAACAATTGATTTCAAAATATTATTTCGTCATATTATACAAGCTATGTCTAGTCTAGCTACAGTTTTCTTGGAGTTTTACGTTTTTGATAAAGATGAGAACTTTTTTTGAACGCGGAATTACAAAGTTGCCTTGGCAAAAATGGTGAAAGATAATTAAACAAAATGGACAACACTTTAATGAAATTTCTCTTTCTCACAAAGAACTCGCTCTTCATTTGCACACACATCCACGAAAAGTTACGATACTGTCCAATCAAACGATTTTCACACACAATATTCAAATTAGAGGGCAAAACGTTCGAGTGTACACTTTACGTACACTTGTCACATGCCGTTTACACGCTGTGAACTTTCATCCCTGTTGTTCCTTGGGGAGCGTTTAAATTTTCGTTCGAGGAGCGATATCTGGCCGCAAACTGCAACTTCGAAGAAGCCGGTACGTACGGTCGCGTGGCGGCAACAACAACAAATAACGACGCATACGTTGCTTAGCCGTTTGCTAGGCCAAACTTCTGATAAATTCGCGCGTTCTCCAAGTCAGGAGAAATACGATCGCATGCACGTTACAGATAAGGGAGGAAGCCATTGTGCGGCGACCGGTTCCCCTGTTAACCACGTTCGACCACGTTCGCACGGCGTGTTCTCACTTTCGCGACCACCTGCGACCACACGTTCAAAGATTTACGCGCAACTCGCAATACCTACCACCTCGTCGTTCTCTCGCCGTGCGTCTACGACCGTTCGAAGTTAAAGCTTCCCACTTCCTGTTTTCCCGGCCTCTTTCCACCTATATCGATCCATAAAGGATCCACAAAGGGGGAAGTCGACGGATTATGAGCGTTTGATTCAATATGGCGGGTGTTGTTCGCGAAAATATTCTGACTGCCAGAAGTTCCAGACCGCTGTATCACATTTTAGTAACACTTTCAAAACAAAAATTATCTCATAATACAATTAGAAAATATAATTTAATCATGTAATTTCGTGTGGAAAGTTTCAAAACACGGGTATATACTATAGTAACCGATCGTACGTAACGAGCATCAATCGTTGAGTGATTATAGAAAGGGTTAAGGAAAGAGCTATGATCTTTTGAAAAAAAACGATTTTATTTCATTCAAATGTTAGTGTCTGTAGACTGTTAGTCAAATATAATTTTTAATGATATTTGTTTCTCAATACAATTTCCACTACTTTATTCTCTTTCGGTTGATCTACTTGAACCTTCAAATGGCATATTTGACGTCAATATTGCAGAATTTCTGGATTGGGAGATTGGAGCATGGTTGTAGGCTGTCGTCCTCTGCACGACTTATTGTTAGACGAATGCTTAGATTCATTATTCTTTAGAATTTGCACAAATACTAAATTAATACCTTAAACTTTTAACTGGCAATGTATGTCAATGTATACAAGCAAATTTCGAAGTTATTATCCATCGGACTTTTGACTTTTAACCCCTTCCCGTGCTTTAACGAGTCTGACTCGTGATGAAGATTTCGGACCAAACATGAATATGACGAGCCAGGCTCGTGAACATAAACATCGTAATAGCGGTCGTAATTGAATGTTAGTTTTTATCAGTACGCCACGAGAGTTAGTCATGATTCCCATAATTGCTGTTACAAAGCAGTTTAGTTATTGAAATTTAATAGAAAATGCAAAATACAAAAGTTTTAAATGAAAGCAGTGATAACGAATCCAGTGACGTGCTTGCGCCAACAAGAAAACGTATAAAGCGTGTGATTATAGATGAGAGTAGTGAAGAGGAAGGTACAACGCGTCAATCATGGATTTGGTAGAAAGTAAAAAACACACCAAGTATTATAGTTTGGAAGTATTCTGAAACTCATGGGATAAAGCGTCTGTTTTAAATAATTTAAACGAGGATCCAAAAATATTAGACCTACTTTCTATTATATTTGATAATTATAATATATTATATAATATAATAATATAATATATTATAATATATTATATTATTATATTATTATAATTACAATATGCTGTTTATTTTTAGGCGTGATATTATTACATTCCTTGGGACAAAACCACATTTGAAGATGCTTGGATTTCTATTGAAGTGTTGTTTACTCATGAAATATAATTTTGAAACTGTCATCTATTACAAAATATATTTATAATATCTACAAAAAGAAAAAGGATTAGAGTTTACTTCCACAACAGCAGTATCGCGCAAAACTGACTATATCACAGGCATTTACATTTCGGCTCGTATAGTGACTTTTCTCGAGCATCAGTCTGGCTTGTTTACCACGCGTTGACGCCTAACACTGGGAAGGGGTTAATTTTATACTTTTTTCTAATTGATACACTTTCTGTTATTGATAACAACGCTGGTGTCGGAAGATGGTCAGGGGTTTCTAAAAGAACATTGATTACGTGGTATCGTGCAATTTAGAGATCAACATACTTATCACAATATGTTGTCAGTGTGCATAGACTTCGATATCAAAAACCTGCAATCCGTAGTTTTCAAAAATGCTTCCTTATAGCAATAACAAAGAAGCAAAACCTTGATATCCTCTGTCTGCAACAACGTTTCACAGTAATGACTTTAAATAAAAACTTGAAACCATCTACTTTGCAACAAGAGACTTCGATATCAAAAACCTGCAATTCGTAGTTTTCAAAAATGCTTCCTTAGAGCAATAACAAAGAAGCAAAACTTTGATACCCTCTGTTTGCAACAACAACGTTTCACAGTAATGACTTTAAATAAAAACTTGAAACCATCTATTTTGCAACAAAAGAAAGAAAAAAAAAAAGAGAAATGGAAACGCGCGAATGGAAGAAAGAAAATGGAGAGAGGGAAAGCAAGCACCTGGCTTATCGATAAGCATCTCCATCACTGTCAACGATGCGACCGTGCACGTTGCCACGAGCAGCGCGATTAATATATTCATAAATCCCGACAAACGGGCGTGGATGCGAGTTGGTGGCTCGGTAATTAATTTCTAGCCTGGTTGGTTCTAGCACGCTTACGTTACGATGATTCTGCCCGCCTCATTAAAGATCCGGCTGCGCGAAAAGGGGGACGGAAGCTGGCCTCGAATGCAAACCAGCAATACGGAAAAGGAAAAAGAAAGGAGAGAAAGAGAGAGAGAGAGAGAAAAAAGGGGGAGGATAAACGAGACGTTGGTGGACTGGGAAACGCGTTGCTTACAAGAAAAATAACATTTCCTTTCGAACTATGGGGTTCCTATTCTTCCCTCCGTAATTTCTCTCCAACTCTTCCCTCTCTCTCTCTCTCTCTCTTTTTCCACCCGCAGTCTCTGTTTCCCTCTGCAACGTCTCTAGCACGAAAAGAGCTCGGCGAAGCGCAATATTAATCAGGCTTCAATAGCTCGAACGTCTGAGCCTGCATCAGGAAACGGTTCGTCCAATCGGGCTGAAAGCATTCTCGCTGCTTTCCAACAGCGTCCTGCTCTCGTCGTCCTGCAACTGATGCAACGCTGAACTGGCCGTCAAGGCTGCCCCGTTTGACGAATTTACATAAGGCATTTGCTGTCCGATTTCGCTTGACCACACTACTGCCTCTCTCATCGACAATTCGTCGATTATTTCCCTTGGCTTGTTTATCGCGTGACTGCGAGACTCGATGTTACTCCAATATATATCACAGAGTGTAGAGTATAAAATGTAGCGGAAGTTGTTCTGACAGAAAAATGTACGATAATTTTATCGAATGTAAAACATGTTGATGTATACAATGAAGAACAATCGGTGAAATTTTTAATTTTTCCAAAATTGCCAAGTTCGATTGATTTGAACTCATCGATGCAGATGTATGCATTTATAATTAAACTAAAGTACCTTACGATGAACACATTGTGCTACATAATATAGTTAAATGTCGTCTCATAAATAAAAGAAGGAAAACAAAAAAAGATTTCAGGAAATTAGTCGATAAAACTGCTTGGCTCGAAAATCATTTCAAAAAGTCTGTTTCACTCGAAGAGTATGATGACACGAGCTGAATAAAAATTTCCCGAGGAAAAATTAGCTATGTAGGTAACTGTCAACTAAAGATATTACACCTTCGATGTGTTTTATAGCTTCGCATGCCTCTCGGTGTACATTTCTCTCCAGATCCTACGTCGTAGATCACGCAAACGTCATAGAATTTCTTCACTTCGCGAATAATATTTCTCCGGGAAGCGGAGAGTACCGTTTGGTTTCAGAAGTTTCGGCAGGGGAGAAAGCAGTTTTTCTCTTTCAGCAGCATCGCTGGTGTGTACAGCGGCGCAATCTAATGGGCTGCATATATCAAGGACTCTCGAGCTCGAAGCTCCAGCTTACATGCCCGCTCTAATTTTTCACAACGGATTTCGCCTGGCACCTTTCCTCCACTTCCGGCCTGCACACTGGATTCGTCGTTCATAATATTTACGAAATATCATGCCGCTTTGTTTTCATTATCTGCATTAACGAACAACAGCCCACCCCCAACTTTGCACGCAAGGAGATTTTCTTTATTGTTGTCGTGCGAAAATTTCCCCGTTTTTCCTTTGGAAAATTGCAATTTCTACCCTTCGAGCATAACGACGAGGTACTCAAGTGCAAACTGTCGTATCGATTTTTAATTTTCAATTTCCTATTTTCTTTTAGTAAAAAATACTCCAACCGTAATATGTTGTGTATAATAAGTTTTCTCAATATAAATTGTCTAAGGATAAGAATGAAATCATAGCAAAATAAAAACCAAAGGAATAATGTTTCGTGTTATCCATTTAAACTTTCCATCAGAAATTTTTAATTTCCTATTTTCTTTTTATAAATAAAATTCCAACCTTGGCGAGTTCTATCTTTGGAATGTAACGAGAAAGTATTTTAACGTCTATAAAAAAATCATAAAAAAAAAAAAATCATAGCGAAATAGGAACGAAGGAAATAGTGCTTCTTTGCAACGAACTTCATACGTAATAAAACTATTTTTTATCCAAGGCAAATTTTATCCATCTGAACTTTCCAGGGCAAAATTCTTATAAATTTCCAATCGTAATAACTTTTGTGTTCTCTCGATGCAACGAGGAAGTTATGCCTCACAGAAGATGAAACGGAACAAAATCATAGCGAGATAAAAGCCAAAGAAATGATGCTTCTTTGCAACGAACAACTCTCATCATCTTCGTACGTAACGAAACTTCTTTCATCCAAGGCAAATTTTATCCATTTAAACTTCCCAGAATTGTACAAATTTTAAATTTTCCATTTTCTTTTTATAAAACTCCAATCGTAATAGGTTCTATCCCAACACTCTCGGCGTGTAGAATAATACCAAACTGAAAACCAATGTTTTCATTCCGAATTATGAGGGAAAGAATACGAGAAAGCAAGAAGCTCGATGCGAGGTCAGAGTCGACCTGGATAATAAGAATCGACTTCGATGATGCCAGATATTTTTTTCTGGCGAACGAAGAACACGGTGCGATGGCTACAAATTGGCCTGTTAGGAGTGTTCTTCTCGCTTGTGGCGTGTTTCTGGCCGAGCTGCATATTTCAAATTATTTCTCGGTTGCTGCCACGACGAGCAGAGTAATGATCAGCTGGGCTGGTGAAGCTGCCAGCCTTCAACAACGATAATAAAGCTTGACGTTTCACGAGCAATAAGGATCCTTTATGCAAATCCGTCGTCGTGTTCTTCCACAACTCTTCCTCGCCGTTTCTTCACGACAAAACCACTCTTCGACCAATTAATCCTCGAAACGAGGCCACGGAGTTTCAAGTTTCGCAGCTTCGAGAAAGCTCAAGCGGTTTGCACATCGTTCTCTGCGATTAGAACAATCTTTCTTGTCAATCATACTCTGGATTAGATTTAAAGCGAATCACGGTGTAGAATATTTTACGCGTGTTACGTACATTTGAGATTCGAGAGATCAGTGGCTTAATGAATACACGAATTCTACTTGTTAACTTATGGCAGTGTATTTTCAGATACTCGAGTGATTTTTAATAACACATGTATTATGTTAATAGAAGATTGTGTTCTTTATTGTTCATTTCTTTCGGTAATTCTAGTGTTAAATAACACCACTGCTATATTTATCTTTCTACAAATCAAATTCATCCTATTTTTTCACAGATCAAATTTACCCTTTTGCGAATCATATTTACTTTGTAAGTGATTAAATGTGAAATAATACACTTTGTTACTCCCATTGCTATACTCTCCAATGATGAACAATTAAATTCTGTGCGAAAAATTTTTTAGCTGATCCTTTGGATGTTATCAATCATTCTGTTACAACTGTTATTACATGAATTATTATATCTGCTAATTTTTCCAAAAAAAAAAAACAATTGTCATGTCATAAACTGAGTGCATGTCAGAAATATCACGCAAATAACGGGACAGTTTGCAGTGTGTATTAGAATACGAACATCAACTTCGAGGCTCGACATCGAATTTTTCGTATTTTCTTGCGAAAACATCGGTGCAAAGTTACCATTTCCGTGGCAATGTGTTGGGACGCAATCTAGTGAAAAGTTCACTTGCCAAATTATCTAGACTGAACGAAAGAAACGAGGAAAAGTTAGCCAGATTGTCAGAATGGCTGTAATCTGTCATGGGAAATTTGTTGAAAACTACCAAAACGGGAGATCGATTTCCTTTCCGAAGAAGAAGGTCTTCCAAGGATGAATGCAAATTGTCGTGTGCATTCAAAGAGAGAGCTCCTTTGTGGAACAGTCTCATTTATCGTTGCAAGCTGCATGCTGAACACCTCGTTACTAGTGAAATTTTTAACCTCCTCTGAGCCTCGTGAGAGAGTCGTGTCGCGTGGAATCGGAATCGCGGCTGCCGACGATAAATCATCGGCGTCGACAGCCACCGAATAACCAGGCTCACAGTCGTTTCCAATGCACCAAGTGTATCCAAGTGACCAACAGTCTTCCGAACTGACTGATTCCTGCGGTTGTGAAATCGAAGCTGATTGGTTCGAACGGTTGCCAGACACTCCCCAGACGCAATTTATCATCGCGCCGGCTGATTTAAAAAGCAGATAGAAGGCCANCCAGACGCAATTTATCATCGCGCCGGCTGATTTAAAAAGCAGATAGAAGGCCAACGAAAAGCGGCGATTAGCTCGAGAACGACTTCGAAATAGATCGAACTCGCTTTTTTTTGAAACAGGGCGTGAAAAATTCGTCTGCCTTGTCAAATTTTGTCATCGCTTGTGCAAAGTTGCGAACCCATTTCAAAGTTGTCGCATCGACCGTGCCAGCGATTTATCAAAATTAATGCCTTTATGCCAATAATTAATCGGTGTCGAACGTTTCGAGTTTAGAGCGACGGAGTTGTATTATACACGTAGCGTATCACTGCTAGCTGTCGTTTGACTAGTCGCCGACTCAAACTACTGAAAATCATGTTCACAGCTAGACACTGAATATTAAACAGAAAAAAAAAAAAAGAACGAGAATAAGTAAAAGATGTTGAGCAAAATTTTGATGCAAAATGCATCTTCGTTTTCGAGGAAAACTCACGATCAACGTGTATCACACGTGTACCAAGACAATTTTTGACATGAAATATATTCAAACATGTTCAGAGCCTATTTTCTTGAAAATGACTTTGTCTTAAGCGAAAGAATTTTACTGTGCACATTTCTGCGCTTATTTTACAATATCCTCGTGTCGATTATTTTATAATACGCTTGAATAAATTTTCCAGCCAAAAATCTTCAACTTCGTTTAAAAATTCAATTCAAAAGTTTTATTCTTATTTTTCGACTCGTAGAATCGATTGTATCGCCACGGGACACCCTATATAAAGATAACAAAGTATCAGTTAAGCATTGCTCTTTTGCTAAAGAAGTTAAACGAAACGCCAGAGACGCGCGAATTAATAATAAAATAGATTTAAAATAAAAGCAGTGAAAACTGATTGCTACGTCACGAACGTAGACGTTGTAGTTCCCCTAACTCGAGCTATAGAGCAGCATTAACGTTAATTAAACGTCGTTTAGTTGCGCGAATCGCCGAATGAAATCACGATATTACGTTCTATATTGAATAATAAATCAGGCGCGACAAGTAACAATTTAATACCGCTGTATCAGCAGTTTATGCGGAGGGGGGGGGGCCGATTAAAGCATTCTCCTCTTAGCTACGAAACAGATTTATTTCCATGGGAATAATATTTTATACACGGACTCTAATAAATCGTATTTAGATTGCGATACTTTCCAAAGTAATTACCGTTGCTTCACAACGCGAGTACCTACGGTAATAAAAAACGAATAATCCATAAAATACATATATAATCGGACGATGCATTTTTATACACTAAATAAGTATTTCGTAGAAAAAGATAGAGTCGCAAGTAAATAAACGCACAATGATGAATTACTGTCGATCATCTCGAAAATAATTTGGAACCAGTCAAAAAATTTTTAATTTCTTACTTTGTTACTTTCAACTAAATAAAATAAATAAATAAATAAATCCTTCGGCCTCCATAATACGATGCGTCTCTTTACTATCTGCAAAATTAATTTAATAATTTATCTTATATAGTACTCGTATACATAGATACGAAGCCCTGCTTTTTACTATTTAATCTTTCGTATCTTCGGGACAGCGTCAACGAACCGACATACTCAGAGGAAACTTTCTCCCATCGCGTTTCGTTTTAATTAACAACCTACTAAAACATCATTTGTCGGACGAAATTTTAGTCGATCGTGCTCGATTAAGCCGAGTCTCTGCTGATTGTCTGAGCGCCAACTCCTATTGTTCCTCGCTATCCTACAAACTGGGAATAATCTTCCCTCAAATATGATCAACACGATCACGTGATTATATGATTCTACTTCAAGAAGAAAAATCGTTTTCCAACGAAGGAATTCGAGAAGTTTGAAAGAGATTCGTGACGCGGTAATGTATCAGACAGTTTGACGTCTCTCATGAAAAGAGCCTAATTTCCGGCAAGACGCTGCTTTTACCGGCGTCCAATCATCCCTTCGTCACGTCGTCACTCCTCTTTTTCTTCAACTCTTGGTTAGATTGAAATGAACGAATCGTTGCTGCACTTTCTTCTCCAGTAGCTCGGGGAAACCCTGGTCCCTTCTTAATAAGCAATTCCATCCCTGCTCTCCTTGTTTCCCGTTTTTTTTCTTCAACTCTTGGTTAGATTGAAATGAACGAATCGTTGCTGCACTTTCTTCTCCAGTAGCTCGGGGAAACCCTGGTCCCTTCTTAATAAGCAATTCCATCCCTGCTCTCCTTGTTTCCCGTTTTTTTCACGCTCTTTCCTGTTTCCTTTTTTCTAGCGAACGAGCCCGATCTCCCTCGGATCACGACGACGAGAACCTCTGCAGCTGATTTCCCCTACGACCTCGCCCTCTAAACGATTGGATTTCAG
>NIPQ01043508.1:0-10652 GCA_002806875.1 Lepidotrigona ventralis hoosana | reverse complement strand
GCGACACCTGGGTAAAACGCGTATGCACGCCAGGCAAACCAACCAAGTGTCTGCCATTGTACAATTTCTACCTACTTTCACATTCATAGAGACGTGTTGCAAAAGCGTGGAACGAATCTACGCCAACGTTTTGAACCACCTCGACTTTAGAACAAACCGAATACTCGGATCTGACAAGTAGATACGAAGTTATCACAAATACATTCATTCAAGATACGTACAAGCCACCAGCATCCGACTTAAGGGGAATTTTAGCCGTTCTAACAGCCATTCGGTTCTCTGACACCGAGTCGCGGTCGTTGCTTGTGTAGAGAAAATGGAAACGACGAACGAACAGAACAGTCGAGAGGTATTTCTTGATGAGCGGTTGTCTGCTTCCCAACCGAAGTCGGGGGTACCAACAGGCCCAAGGCTGATCCGTCCGAATCTTTCGGACTATTGTGTTTCTTTTCTACACCAAATAGACGACGGGCAAGACGGTCGACACAGCTTCCGGGCGCATACAGTGCAAAACAGCTGTAGCAAAGGAAGGGTAAGCAGAAAGAGTGACGACGCAAAGATGCAACATTAAAACGAAGCAACAACGAAACTGCTTTTTGCTCTTACCAATGTTCACCCTTGCCAAATAATGTCATCTCTTTTCCAATTTTGTCATTCTTTTTGCTATTGCACAGTAGTACCACTCTTTTTATTCTTACCCATTCATATCACTTCTGCTGTAGTCATGACACTCTTTTTCCTCTCGCCCAGTCCTTTCGAAAATTTTACTCTTGCCTAGTCATGTCTCTGTTCCAGTCTTGTCAGTCTTCTTACTCTTGCCCGTTTATGTCACACTTGCACTGTTATGTCACTCTTTCCCTCCCTTCACACTTGCCCAGTTATATCACTTCTGTTCCAGCATTGTCATCTTTTTTATTCCATCACAGTCATGTTACATCTGTTCCAGTAATGTATCTCTTTGTGCTCTTATCAAGTCGTGTCTCTTTGTATGCTTTTGCCCACTTGTGTCACGATATTTTCTCTTGCGCAAGCGTGTTACTCATTTTATTGTAGCCAAGTTGGGTCAATCTTGCTACTCTTCCCCAACGTGTCACACTTTTTACACTTGCACAGTCATGTTACTTTTTTCACACTTGCCCAATTATGTCACATCTTCTTCAGCTTTATCAAACTTTTTGTTATTGTCCTGTTATTTCACTTTGGCTCCAGTCATGTTATCCATTTTTCTCAAGCCCATGCGTGTCACTCTTATTACTCCTGCCAATTCATGACACTCCTGCTCCAGTTGTGTCACTCTTGTTCAGTCGTACCTCTATTTTTACTTGCCAGGCGTGTCACTGCTTTTGCCCTTAGCCTGTCGTATCACACATTTCAAATATGTCATTTCTCAGAACGTGTCACTATTTCTATTCCTGTCCCTGTCATGTCACCCTTGCCAAGCCTTGTAACCAATTTTACTTATGCGGGTTGCTCTGCTCCCTTTTTCTCTCATGACACTCTTTTTACTCTTAATAAGTCGGGTCACTTTTTCCACTATTTCCCATTCATGTAATTTAGCTTGCACATTCGTGTCACTCTTATTACACCTGCTCAGTTGTTTCACTATTTTCACATTTCCCGAGGCATGCAAATTCTACTTCAGCCGTGCAACACTTTTTGCACTTACCAAGTCGTGTCACTCTTTTTACACTTGCACAGTTAAGTAACTCCTGCTCCACTGATGTCACTCCCATTGCTCTTTCCAGGACCTTTCACTCACTTTACATATGCCTAGTCGTGTCACTCTTTTTACGCTTGCCCAGCCGTTTCTCCCTTTCCACTACTGCCCAGTCATGTAACTTTTACCCATGCGTGTCACACTTTTCTCCTTTGCGCAGCCGTGTCACTTTTCATTACCCTTGCCCAGTCATGTCGCACGCCGTCGTACCTGCCGTTCGTTTGGTATTTATAAGAGACACAACGATCCGAACGGTTCTGATGAATCAGCGTTGTGCGTGTGGCAACTCTACGACCTCGGTTGGGAAATACTCGGCAGCTCCTCGAGAAACACTTGTCGACTCTAATGATCGTTCCTCGTTTTGGATTTTCTCTACACTTCGGCGGCCGGGAATCAGTATCTGAGTACAGAATTGTTCTTAGTGCGTCTAAGATCCTTGAGTCGGGAAGCTGGTGACTTGTACGTACTTCAAATATATGTGTTTGTACTAACTGAGTATCTACTTGTCAGATCCTTGCAATTGGTCTGTTCTAATCTTGTCGAATTGGTCCAAAACTTTGGCGTAGCTTCGTTGCACACTTTTGCAGCACGTCTCTATGAATTTGAACTGAGGTAGAACACTTGTTTCATATACCTGGAACGCTTACGCACTTTGCTCATTTGTCGCCAAGCCGAGGTTACTTCCCTCACCGGCTCGAGGACTGTCAACTCAAAATTGATATTGAAGTTGAGTGATGCCCAGTGAAGTGGCGATCTAGAAAATGGTGTCCTGAGGCTATCGAATCATCTCCTGCATTTCAAGGCATATTTATTTGGGAGTGTCAAACGCATTTGTGAGAACTAGAAAAATTTTATTAAGTCAGTGGATTTCGCAAAACGCTTGAGCGAAACGTGTCTCGTCGTCGTGTTTGCTGGTGGCACGTAAAGCGGTGGAAAATATGAATATATAAACGAATAAATATGTGGCGAACATTCTCTGTTGATCCTGCCCGTTGTCACATTCTTTTTCAAAGATTAAGCAATGCATGTCTCATTTCAGACTGAATTAGTGTGAAACAGCGAATGGCTCATTAATCAGTTATGGTTTCTTAGATCCTCCCCAAACTTATTTAGATAACTGAGGTAGATCTATAGCAATTACCTAGTCTTCAATATGTTAATCTTCAGCAACTATACCTGGATTACTTCAATTTTAAATATACATGATACTATAATAAATTGTCATCTGGTTGTCAGGAGTTTAATCTTCAGTAATTGTACTTCAACTCTTTCTAACTCTTATATCTTTTCTATTCCGAAAAGCAAAATGTACATTAAATTGTGATAAACCATCATTTACATATCTATTGATTAATATTCAGCAATTGTTTCCAATTCTTGGAAATTTCAAGGAATTAGAGTGTTTATAACATTAGGATAAATGGTCATCTGCTCATCAATGGGTTAATTATAGCAATCGTATTTGGACTTTTTCCAGTTCTTGGAAATTCCAAGAAACGAAAGTGATTATAATGTGTACTATGATAAATTATCATCAGTTCTCAGAAAGTTTTTAATTTTCAGCAATTTTATCTGGATTTTTTCAATTCCAAGGTACTAAAGTGTTTATATAATACTGTGGTAAATTATCAGCTGGTCATCTGTAGGTTCATCTTCAGTAATCATATTCACATATTTTCAATTTTATGAAATCAAGGTTTTCGTATCATTGTGAAAAATTATCATCTAGTCATCAGATCGTTAATCATCAACTGAAATTGGATCCTTTCCAATTCTTAGATCTTGTCAATTTCCAAGAAACCAAAGTGATTAAAATTATCATCAATGTATTAATCTTCAAAAACTTGGACTCTTTCTAACGTTTGTCTGTTTCTCTGTTAATGAGGGTACAAGACACTTACATTTCTATCCGCGCAATAAAACCCAGACTGAAATATATGAAAAATCGAATACGAAGTAATTTCTCGTGTAACACAGGAGAAGTCGTATAAAATATTTTAATTTTCCAAAACTAGCAAACAAATCGTTTACCTTCGCAAAATGTGCCTTTTCATCTTTCACAGTGTTGTGCAGTTAGTCGAAATTGTTTGCCTCAAAAAAAGCCTGGATGCATTCAACCATTTCTCCCCATTGTTTGTGTTGCGTAAAAATTGATTTACAAAAGCGTTTATGGGTGAGATTATTATTTTTTGAGGTCGCCGTACAAAAATATTGTCCGAATTTAAAAACCAATTTCCAGCGAACGGTTTGGAACGCGCGTGTGCAATAGTGGTGACGAGCTTGTAAGCGAAATTCCAGTGAGCCAGCCTTTGTTCGTTCGTTGTTTTCGTTTTGTTATCAATTAACTGCCGTTGCATATTGCTCGCAGTGGCTGGGACTGGTAAAATGCACGCCGGGGTTAGACAAAAATACAAACTAGAGAATTCAATTGTTTAGCAAAAAAACGTCATTACAGTTAACAGTTTTATCAGTCGATGAACAGTACACCTCTCTGATTCACAGTTCGACAAACGTGCGCCGCAGAAAGACTGATTTCATCTGTTTTTGCAGGAGTTATACTTCATTTCGAAAGTAACGGTAGTTCAAACAGGTACTGTCTACATAACATCTTCACTGATTTATATTTATGATCTTCATGATCATAAATATAAATCTTCACTGATTGATATTTTTGAAAATTATAATATCGGAGGGCTGTAGTTTTGACTAGCAAGGGAAAAAAGTAATTAATTTCGCGGATGATATGTTTGGGAACAGTTCACGGAGCATAGAGTCGATACTATTTGCTCGAAATATTATGTAGATTTTTGGTAACAACAAAAAATTGTAGTAACAATAAAAAATTGCAGTATAAGCTTCTCACGGTAATAAGAAATGTGGAAGAAATGAGGAAAAATTTTTCACTACGCGAAAAATTCACAAAACTTAAATTCAGCTGTCAGAAAATTTTGACAAACTTGAAATTGTAATAACTTCAAACGTCAGTGAAATTTTGTTAACTCAAGCCGTGATATTTCCTCGGAATAACGCAGAAGATTTTTTTCTCCAAATGTTACGAAGTTCGTATATGATATTTCTTAATTCAGCGGTCCACAAGAGGCAGAAAAGTTATAATAAGGAGACAGAAAATGTTGAATAAGAGGACTAAACTGATAGCTGAGGGCACGACGGAATTATCATGGAATTCGCAGGTACACGTGGCACATTCTTTGGCATCGGAGACGATTTTCCTCATTAACTCGAACTCCCGACGAGGCAGAACGTCATCCAACATCGTCACCGCCTCGATTGCGCAATGCTTCGAGATTTCGCTTCTATTCATACGTGCAAGCACATGAGAGCCGAGATCCACGAAATTCTGCGATACAGTAGTCGAAACCGTTCTTTGTGTTCGCGGAGAATTCATTTTCTTCCTCTCCGTCACGCCGTGATTGGCACGCCCGCGTCTTCTATCCCACGATTCATCTACATGGTTATGCGAAGCTATTCCGTGAAAAATTTAGTCCATTCAGATTTGGAGTCACTAGGAAGTCCACTGTAAATTTAGAAAAAGAAAGATTCTGTGTATTAAATTCGGGTAGAGGGAGGGGGATTTCGTTGTGAATTTGAAAAATTTTTTCACAGGATAAATTATTTGTATTTAGATTACCTTCGAACGACTTTGAGAGAAACTCAGACTCAGTACTGTGAATGTGAAAAATTCCAAAATGAGCGGTTTCTTTCCTCACTCACGGAATTTCAAATCGACGATTCTTTCGAGATGCTACTGAACTTCTATAACTTCGCGAGAGAAAAGCAAATTTCTAGGAGCTGTGACAATAGCGAGACTTTTAACTTTGAGATTTCGATGGATTGTCATGAAAATAACATTTTTAGTATCGGTTTTTTTGCAAAATTTTCAAAAAGACAAATTTACCTGTCCAGCTTCGTAATGGTATAAAATCTTGGAAGGAAACGAAACTTCGGTACAGTAAAACCTTCTTCCTTTAAAATAACTTCAGATAGATTTTTTTCACGAAGTTATTGCATCTTAAGATTAGCTATCATCCGTTTTTAAGAGATTGTTTTTACGTGAGAATATTGGAAATTTGGGGAAGAATTCGTAAAAAAGCAAATTCTGGGGAATTATTACAAATGAGAGACTTTGATCTCAAAGACCGTGATAGATTTAGTTTCGAAAAACATCCGTGATCCATAAAGGCGTCTGAATTTGCGAAATTTTCAGGAACTACAAATGAGAGACTTTGATCTCAAAGACCGTGATAGATTTAGTTTCGAAAAACATCCGTGATCCATAAAGGCGTCTGAATTTGCGAAATTTTCAGGAACAAATATACATTAATTACTCCGTGTGTTTGGTGTAAAAAAATGGTGTAAAAAAAGCAAAATGGTGTAAATGGTGTAAAAAAAGCAAAAATAAAAGCTTTAATATTATGAATATAGAAGTTTTACGGTTCAAACTAAACTCAGCCATTCAAACTAAACTCAAACTAAACTTATGCCATTTTTTTGCAAAGCTGTAGCAGTTTAAAGTGTTGATAGCTTTTCATCGACAATATTCTGCCGAACGAAAAAAACTATCGATACTTGAAAATTTTGCCCAACTGCTCATTTTAAAGTGTGAAGCTTCTACTTTAGTACTAAATTCGTTCCTTTCAATTATAATACCATTTACTATTTAATCGTTATTTATCATTATTAACAAAGAGAACCAATGAGTTACTTCTTCTTCTCGAAAATCTTGCAAATTCAAACATTTCTGTGAAGAAATTTATTATTAAAATGTTGAAGGAAGAAACACAAATTTCACTTGAAATTTTCCTTCTATTTTTCTCGAGATTTGAAATATCAACCGTTTTCCATAACGCGTACAATACGTATATTTCTCCTCTGCATTTCTCGGTGGGTGATCATTTATTTTGTCGCATCGTCACGAGATTGCTTCTCTCGTTCGTTACTATATTTCAAAATTCACAAGCACAACATTAATAAATATTGATGAAATTGAACGCGAGACAATTAAGAGAATCGTATTTAATGCGCCGCCTAAGCGGATTTCATTTACGTTCAGCCGATATTTACATTATATAATCTGATTCTTTCCATAGCAGCGGTGAAAATCCGAGTCGGTGTTTCGAAAAAAGCGAATCGCGCGGATGTTATTCACTCCAACGCGGGCAAAATGCGATAATTGAATCGAAATTGGATTTCTCGACTGAAATTCTCGTTTCATTTCATCGATGAAAAATTTATTTTTTATTTTTTTTTTAGGCTACGTTTGATAAGCCTAAATTGTGAGTTTATATTTTTGAAAGTGCAATCATTGGCTTGCAAACACGATTAGTTTAGTGTTTCGTGTCAGGTAATTGTTTCTCTTTTGAGACTATATTGATGCGTATCATGCATTCCATTACATCAAATAACAGGTTCGTTGCTGTTTCTTGAGAAAGTTACATATCTTTTACCTGGATTTAGCTAATCGGTGATTTGTACACGCTTACAGTTTCCTCACATCTCTAAAGGGGCCGGAATTTGACTAATTTTCTGCTAATAAATTAGACTTCTTTACTAAAGTGAAGCAGATCATTAATTTCAGTTATTTTCCTTTTTTCTCGTGCACAAGGGAATTTTCCTTTTTTCTCATACAATGGCTAGAATTTTTACATGATGGTGGAGTTAGCACACGCCCTCTGACCAAAGAAAAAAAGCGATAGAAGTCCACTACCTTCCAAATTTCCTCGAAAAATTTGAAAAGACTTGTACAAAAATGTAAACGAAGAATCAAAAGGAAAGAGGGAAAATGTTTGAATAACATTCAAATTTGCATCTTCGATCTGTAGAGTTGAACCTTTTTTAGTTAGACGACACGTACCACTGTTTCGGTCATATGACTTTGAGTAATTTCCAACGCGTGAATTTTAATTCTTGGATCTAGAATTAAATCGTTGAAGCACCTTATTTACCAGCTACACAATACAGAAGAAAAACATTAAAAGCAAATAGAAAAGATAAAAAAAAGGAATTATTGTATGAAGAAAGACATGTGACTTTGAAAAATCCTTGAAAGGAACACTCTTATTTTTTATTGGCTTTTCGATACCATTTGACATTAGACGAAAAATATTTTTTGCCTCGTCGTTTCAAATAGAAAAAGTGTTTAGTTGGCTCTCTGTATATATAAACATATAAAAAGGAAAATAGTGCTGTGTTCGGGGAATTAATAGCTCGTGTGCCTGTGGGTGTGTTTGTGTGAGTGTGTGTGCGCGTTCGAACGACCCGGGAAAATGATTTCTTTCAATTAAAATTCCCTAATTTACGTGGAATTATGCGCGGTATTTTCTGTTTGATAATAAATTTCGCACTCTTTAATCGATTGTTCTGTAACGTTTTGCGTTACAAAAATATGAAACACATGTGTTCGCAGCAAGTGTGAGCGCAAATTATACGACTCGCAGATGACATTAAGCAGCATGTCAAATTATGAGTAATTACTGCTTTTCTTGGTTTATTGCCTACTCAGGTGGATCAAACGCCGGCGGGCAGGATGTCTTTGAATTTTAAATTCAAACGTCCGAGCGAAAATTTCAAAGGAAATTGATTTATCACGGTAGAATTGTTTAGTGTTATCTTTCGTTTTTTTCTATTATGGAATTATACTGCTAGGAAAGTTTAGAGAGTCTAATGATAGTAGAAGCAATCGTTTGTTTTTCCTTTTATTATTTCTTTCACAATGTTTAGGATGTTTCAAACGGTATCGACGCGCTATGATTAAAAGTTAGGGAGAGAGAAAAAAAAATTTCATATGAAAGTATAGAGTTTGTAGATGGTCTCTCATTAAATTCTGCCTAGAAATGTTGTCCTACGATTTTCTTTCCAATATCCTCGAATTACATTACACAAAATTAAAAATCTTAACTAAGTATTAGTTACTAC
The DNA here is from genome assembly GCA_002806875.1 of Lepidotrigona ventralis hoosana. Lineage (NCBI taxonomy): Eukaryota > Metazoa > Arthropoda > Insecta > Hymenoptera > Apidae > Lepidotrigona > Lepidotrigona ventralis. The sequence continues at coordinate 2,002 of NIPQ01043508.1, read as the reverse complement.
AGTTTGTTAAATTACGTTAAAACTTTATAAGTAATCATTGATCTTCAAATGAAAGAGTTTCGAATTCAAATCCCGCAGAAATACAATTTGAACATACTTTTTTCAAATCGGAACCGTAGATTCGTAACACAGCCGTAACGGTAATATAGAGCAAGGGGTTTGTTGTGTTAGAGAGATTGTGTTCGTTGTTAACGATAATTGTAATAATAACGAATATTATCGTGCGTTATAATACTACGTATTCATTTGGTATTAATACTGACGGTTATCGGTTAGTCGAATAAACTTGAAGCTTTGACATTTAGTAGAACATGTTTATGTAACATTTTTTTTCTTCCTTATATACTATAACTCTGATATTATTGTTATTATATTAATTAATATAATGTAATATTATGCAATTTAATTTTCATATTTATTTATTTAATAGTGGATCATTCTGCTACTATATGTCGTGATAAAAGTAAACAGGCTATGCATTTTCAGATACTTGATAATAAAAATGTAAGAGATCCGCAGTTAGCTAATGAGGTAGAAGTATCAAGCTTGCGATACGTGGTGTAAATTATGAATCATGCATTTTCAGATACTTGATAATAAAAATGTAAGAGATCCGCAGTTAGCTAATGAGGTAGAAGTATCAAGCTTGCGATACGTGGTGTAAATTATGAATCACATATTTCCTAATAAAGTTGTTAAACTTTCACTGATTCTCGCGTTCGAAAGTTAGAAAAATTAACTTCGTTTAAAATTGACGTCAGAACGGTCCTTTATCTTTTTCCATTTTCTTATTTTTGTGACATTCGTAATAAAATTCACATTTTCGTTGGAAAAAGTGTACAAGCTTGATGGTTGGTATTTCGTTAGTAAAGCGAATCTCATATTATTATGAATGGGGTATAAAAAGGTGGTAATTAATCAGAAATTTATCTCGTTGAATAGATAACAGAGCAAGTACCGTATTTGTAATTATAGTATTTAACAGATATTCTGCGTTTTTGTAATTTTGTACAATTTGAAATAACTTGAACTAATTTGTGCAAATTTAATATTAATGTATGAACATTACAGTCATCGCAATACTAGCGAAATTTCGTTATTTAAAGTTATTTTACGTAAAACTGTGTACAGCGACTCACATAATTACTTGAATCATTTTCCTTTTCTTTATACAGATAGAAGTTATACAAAACACTTTGAAATTTTATTAACGCTCTATTGAAACTCGATTGACGCGTCATCACGTTTTGAATTACATTCAGAGTCGATTTAAAAATGCACGAGTTGCAAGATACATATTATGAACGTATATTTGACTCTAATTTAATGAGTAACCATCTTAATATAACGAGTTAATATAACGAGTGTTGAAAGATAATCCCATTTAACATTGTGACTTATTGACATAATGGGTTATATGATTTATTCATAATCATTATTTAAATAATTTCGCGATCTCACTTGACAATATACACACATATATTTCAACATTTAGTTGCACTTGCCTTGATATAATCAAGTGACCATAATCAAAAGTATTTGGCATGACACGTATAATATATATTCGTAAAAATTTTCTAAGGAAATATAATAAAAATTATATTTTCCAAAATAAAATAGTAATAAACATATTTCACATAAATTAGAATAATGTAAACATTTTCTAAAAATGTTCGAATAATGTTAAATTGAACAGAAGCGATAAAGTAGTTACATTTATAAAAATTATATTTTCCAAAATAAAATAGTAATAAACATATTTCACATAAATTAGAATAATGTAAACATTTTCTAAAAATGTTCGAATAATGTTAAATTGAACAGAAGCGATAAAGTAGTTACATTGTAAGTGTTCATTCATCCACAGACAAAGAAAGAGAGAGAACGTGATTGGGTTATTTACATGCAACACTTTTATCCGTGGAAGAGTGTGCTCGAGTATGCAGTGAAAACACCTGCACGAGCACCGAGAAACGTTAAGGATCGTGGTAGAAAGTTTCGA
>NIPQ01043498.1:0-10713 GCA_002806875.1 Lepidotrigona ventralis hoosana | reverse complement strand
CTTCTTTAGCGATGTTCATGAAAATTTTGAAACGCATTTGTTTATCGGTATTAAAAGAACGAGAACCGGATATTAAGCAACATAAACGTAAGATTTAACCTTTTCGCTCGTTTGTTTCGTTGAGAATCATAATAAATATACGATTAAATTAAACCGGATTACGAATTTAAATTTCCTATCCTTCTGTTAGTAAAATACAATAACAAATGTTTGTATATAAAGAGGATTTGACGTTAAGCTTAACTAGATTGTCAGCTTAAACTTTCATTCATCAAGAGTAATACTTGTATGATTCTGATTAATTTGAATTGAACTGTCCGCTTAAAAGTTTTATGTTTCTTTTATTGACAGGTTGTAATAAATATAACTGAGTGTTGTATAGCATGTATAGTGAAAGTAAAGCAAGGGATGATTCCTTATGAAAAAAAAGTAAGCCGAAAATGTGGAATAAAATTCTTTCATTCAAGGCTTCGAATTCCGAGAAAATTTAGTTTTAAGATTTGAAGATCAACTGTACTTCAATTTGGCTGATTTCAAACGTATTAGAAAACAATGATATATAAATAATTAAATGAAATAAAATAATGAAATAATTCAACATTAAATCTTTACTTTTATCGATGTAATTGGAGTTGTCGAAACGTTGGAATTCCAAATTACAAATTGCAAATTTCAGACTTCAAATTCCAGTCATGTGTCTTGTCTCCACATCGACATCGTTGAGATTAATTAACACCTTCGCAGGTATAGTTGACTTTCCCTTTAGATCCTCGAAGGAAACGGGCATCGAAGAATCGTTGCATTTTAATTAATAAAGCGTTTTTAGCTTTAATTAGTAAAGTTTTCTTAAAAAGATTGAAAGCGTTTTCAAGAAGATTGATTGTCTGGAAAATTGTCGATTAAAGAACTATTATATTATATTCCATATAATATAAAATTCCATGGCAGAATCTTTATCTTTGTCAATATAATTGGAGTTCTCGAAACATTGAAATTTCCAAATTGCTAAATTCAAATACACTTGACGAGTTCTTCAGAGTTGATCTTCTTAAAAACGAAGCTTCAAACCGAAAAGTTTTTCTTCTATATTTTTTTTTTTTGTGAGGAATAGCAGGAAAAGCAAAATCTTTTAAATATATTTGGGGTTCTCGAAATTCCAAATTTCAAATTTTAAATATTTTAAGTTTATTTCTTTTGTAAGGAAAATGTCATCCTCTGTTCGCTTGTACATGTTATTCTTGTAGAATGTCATGATAGCATGAAAAGCAGAATCTTTATCTTTGTCAGTATAACTTAAGTTTTCGAGAATGCAAATTTCAAATTTTAAATTCCAAATTGTTACTGTCACTTTCACGTATATAAATAGCCACTCGTTTAGAATTAGCTAATTTCAAATATACTTGATGAATCTTCATACTCGATTTTCTCAAAAACTTTTAGCTTTAAAGTTTTATTCTATATTTTTATTCTTAAGTCTTATTCTTTTTGTATATGTCATTCCGATTTATACAAAATGTCATGCTAATGACACTAGAACTACCAAAGTGATCAAATGATCAATCTATAATTTACTATGGAAATTTTATATATTTATAACAGTGTATTTTTAGATCGAGTAATTTTTATAAAATACGTTAATAAAAATTTGTATTCTTCATTGCATAATTAACCTTGTCTTGAACTTTGCACTTCAATTTCTTTGCTAGAAATGTTGTACTTTAGTCGTCGGTGGTTCTAGTGTTAAAGGCAGAATCTTCGTCAAAATATAAATCGAGTTCCTGAAATTGCAAATTGCAAACTTTTTTATTTCAAATTGCCCGTCGTCGTCCTCGTTGGGAGTATTACGACGTATTGTGCTCGTCGCGTATACACAGTCACTCGTGTATCTTGTCTTCTCGAGTCGAGATTAATTAGCAGTATACTCCGCGAGTGTAATTGATCTTGTCTTTAGATCCGCGGAGGAAACGTCAACGGAAGAAGAAGCGTTGCGTTTTAATTAACGAAACGTAATTGAAAGCAGTTCCCTCGTGTCGTGCTGGAAATTCGCGACATTTCCTTACGTCCATTCATCGCGAAAGGCGAATTGCTCGCTTCTGGTGGTAGCATGACCTTCTCATGTCCACGCCTCCGTTATCGTTCGTCAAGCCGTGCCTCGATTCAGTTTTTTTTTTTTCTTCTTCTGGAACACGCGCGTTTCGTACTCGATTCGCGTCGAACATTTGATCGTTCCTCTTAATTTTTGCGTAACTTTCCCGATGTTCCTTTTAATTAAACGCACAGCGATAGTTCCTTCTGTTTTTTTTTTAAAATTCATTGTCGAAGAAATTCAATGAACTCTCACGGTTTTAATTAAAACAAGTAGCGAAGTAAATGTAAAAAGAAGTCAAACGGAATGTGCAATTAAACGTGCAGGAGATAAAATTATTCTCTGTCGACGAACCTTGCATTTTAGGTACACGCTGTTAGGTATTAACAATCCGAGTTTTCGCTGATTTTTATGCATATTGACGGATGATTTACATTTGTATCTTTCGATTATTATGTTACAATTCGTAAATACGTTTTCTACGCGACAAATTGTATGTAAAATCTCTGAAGTGTACGGTGATTTTGTACATCAAACAATTTTCTACCAATTTTCTATCATTTTTTAACTATTCATTAAAAAAAAATATCAATTTATGTAAAAATCCAGAATTTGAAATGAGTCGTTCCCACAAACTCAATTTTTTTTTATCTCGCCACTATTAAACAAAAAAACAAAAAAAAAAAGAAAAAAAGTTCCTGAAATTCCTGAAATGAAACGTCGGAAAATGTCAAATTCCACGCTTCAGTGTCAGAAACAAAGTTCCAGCTCAAACCGAGCTGTAGTTGCACCGGAATCACAAGAAATGCCGATCGTTGCGTGGGAATAAAAAAAAAAACATAGAGAAAGAGTAATTGAAAAAAGAAAGGTTCATCAATGATCCATAGCTTTTATCTTTGACAGTTTTCCGATGGTTTTTTTCTCTCTCTCTCTCTCTCTCTCTCTCTCGAAAAAAAAAAGAAAACGAAAGATCGTTAGCCGTGAATCACCAAATTCTTGAATCTCTCGTTCGTCGAACGAACTTAAGCCCTTTTGTCGTGGGAATAATTGCACGAACGTGATTTTCACAGATAGAAAAAGGAGGAAGGCCGCGTGATTCGTGGCCATTAGTGTTTGCGTTCGATCGAGGCTACACACAAAGTTATTGTTATTTTCTTTCTACTCGAACGAGTATCGTATTCGACGATCGCTAGTCGTTGATCGCTCACGCAAATTCCAGAATTGCGAATCTATGGTAATTAAAGTTGCCAGCGATTGGCAGTTGAATGGCCACGACGTTAGACTCACTGCTACCTTTTCTCGTTGAATTATTCATTCTGCAAATATCTTCCTTCCTATGTCGACAGATATTGACTGCTTCTCGCTTCGCGTCTTTTTCCCATGTTTCTTCCTCGTTCGATACTCGATACGAGAAATTTGACATTTGAACCAGAGATTGAAAAAGTTCAGGAGCTTTTGAACAGGATCGTGGGAATTTTTCGAAAAATATTCTTACGTTTACGAGTCCCAATGAGAACAGATAAATGCAGGGAGCAGGATGGAACCAAAATACAAAATATAAGAATAAAAATTTTTCTATCATCGGATAATTTGCTCGTTAACATTAAGAAAGTTAATAGCTCGATATCTGTAGCAAATATTGAAAATGAATTCTCAATGACAGTAAAAATGGATTTTTAATTAAATATTCTAAAATAACTCGTTTTCGCGAAACTTTTATTACACAGATTCTAAAATGTTTATTCTGTGAGAACATTATTTAAAAAATTTCCCAAGTGCAATAATCTATTCTTTCTATAAAAATTCCAGATATTTTTTAAATATCAAAATAAATTTCTTTTTATACTAAAATATTTCTTATATCAAGTTTTGGTTCGATCCCTGGTTAGAATGAAATATATTTTCATTCGTAGGGTTGAAGAAAATTATATTGAATTTTGTGATAATTGAGATGATTTAGAATTAAGAAATTGATAGATTGATAGATTGGGGGATCTGTGTCTAGAATTCATTTTTTTTAATTACATCCACTGATCTAAATCATGTGATATCGCCAGTTAATAAAATTTATAATTAATACATTATATATTATAATATATTATAGTTATTATTTTATTTCAAGTATATTATACGTATTATATTACAGTTAATTAATATGTTAGAATATAATTATGTTAAATTATAATAATGTTGTTAAATTATAATTGTGTAATTATAAGTGTTAAAATTATAATAATTACTTCTCTGATACTATTGTAAGTTGTACGTATTGAAACAGAGAAAATTTATCTTAGCTTATTTCGATATTTGAGGATGCCACATTGTTTCCTACTGCTCAATTATCCAACTTCTTCAATGTACGCAATTATATATTCCTTTTGTGCTTCAGATTAGTCTTGTTAAAATAAGCTTTGAGCGTGCAGCTTGGAAAACTCGAGCCCCACGGTTCCAGTTAAACCACAAAGGTTTAAGCGCCGAGTTACAAAAACTGAACTCGAATCCTTGAATTCGGACAGTTTAAATTGTCTAAATTTTACACAACTGTATACGATTGCGGATGACATGGTAGACCGTTAAACGTCACATATGTTATGCCGGTTTATGAAAGCTTTAGTGTTCTTGAGCTTCGTATAACATTGATCGAAGTTTGGAATCTTGGAGCTTCGAAGACTCGAGCTTTCAGTCATCTACTTCAGGTTATCTAAATACTACGACTGCGGATGTTTACTCGTCAATGCGAAATTCAGAAATTCAGTAATGCATCGTATTGCCCAGAAATATCCAATGATTGAGAGACAAATCACCAAAAATCACTTAAACTGTAAATTTCTTCAATGTCGTTCGCAGAAGTGAAATAAAATGAAATAAAAATTGTTAAATATTGCTCGTAACAATCGAGGCAATTTGTTACGTGTCGATAAAACGTTGGGTAATATTGGCCAATTCGGTGAACTTTACACACGCACGGTCAGCTAATTGAAATTAAACATTCGTTTATAACATGTATCATGTAACATGTGTATCAGTGTAAAGGGTGAACATTGTTCGATGATTATAATGTTTCAAATGATTAATTAACAGGCAACGTGTAAACAATCACGAGATGTTACGCAATTCACGGGGGAACGATCACACGTATTTTCGCTTTTAAACATTTGGAAATGAAATTTCGCGTAGAATGTTCCGTGATTCGTAATGTCTGATATAACGAATGGACAGCAATGTGTAAATAATCACGGAATATCGAGAAATTCCGAGGCATGTTATGCATGGTCACTTAATTACAATCAAACTGTTACTGCGCGATATTTGAAAATGAAATTTCTAAGAGAGAAAGAGAATGATTGTTCATTGATACAAAATACAGGATGATAAAGGAATATCAGTTTTCTGGAGGCAGTAGAGGATTATTTTCTGTATTCTTTTCTTTTCAAACTCTGACATGATGATTCCAGATCACAAAACTTTTTTTTAGCTGTGTTATAACCGCTAAATATGCTATAAAAATGTCATTTTTATAAATTCTCATCAGCTCGAAGCACAGTATCGTTTTAATTTATCAATTCACTCGGGAATCGTAAAAGGAAAAGAATAGGAATCTAAAAATGGAGTGTTAATAATTACACAACAATTTTGAGAGAAAAAAAAAAAACAGCTAAATAGTCAATTGAAAAAATCGAAAGAAACATGAAGAATATGATCATTTTGGAGAAGAAAACTGCATATGCGTATTATGTAAAAATTTCAAAAAAAAAAAGAGAAGAAGAAAATAACAGGGAACAAATTAAAAAATTTTGAAAGAACAACCTAATTGTAGTCTACTAATGAGAGATTCAAACACAGAACTGATTTTCTTCGGCAAACGTTATTTGCCGTCCATCACCGGTTGATAATGTGGATTTATTAGCGGAATAATTTCCGACCTTCGAGGGCAGAGTATTATCATAGTAGCCCGCAGCCTGTAACCTTTCGAAATATTCTATAACGCGAAACGTATCGAGCATCCAGGTATCGAATGGCACGGTCGGACGTTCTGACAATTAATTTTCGCAGTAACTGCGAACCGACGCAAAAATAATCCGGGCGCGAACAATTGGAGGCGCGAGCCAATGGGCGAACACGTGGGCGCGCGTAATATCCCCCCAAAAATGGAACTCTCCGGGTTTGGGAAAAAAGGATGGGAAATCGAGCTTGGCTTAATTAGCCGCTTTACGATCGCGATGAAATTGCACGAGGCGTGTTAGTTAAAAAAACGATCGTTAGCCCTTCTTTTCCTTTTTTTTTTTCTCTCTTTTCACTTTGCTCTCATTCTTACTCGCTCTCGTCCGTCGGTTGCTCGTAATATTTGTAACGTAACTAGCAAGACGTAATTGGACATTTTCGTGATTAAAATCGACGAGGATTGCTAAGGAGAAGATGCCATCGATGATATTCTAGTTGATTATGAGACGCATTTGTATTTGCAAGCGAAACAGTGAACGAACCAGGTTATCTGGCAAACTAATCGGCTAGATCGACGTTTCTATTTTCATCGTCCCGTTTGCTAAACCGAGCGTTGAATTTTTGAGCGACTCGTTCATGATCGAACGTTAATTGCATTTTTGTCGTAGCCAAAAAATTAGTTTTATGCGTTAATTCGGCCGTTCCTCGGCTGTCGTTCGATGTTTGAATTAATGATGTGCCTGCTTCCTAATTATCACAGACTTAACAAACAAAACCACTTGTCGATTTAATTCTTATAACGAGCACACGAGAACAATGTTGCATGCTGATTGGACGATTCACGTTGGCAGAGATTAAAATTTGACGCGTTTGTTAGTTGAAGATGGCAGAGAATAATTTCCTAAATTTAGATTTCTATAAAGTAATACTAAGATTTATCTTAAATAATATTTATAATTTTTGAAAGATATGTTTATTCACACGTATTTAAATATTTCACGTGTTGATTCTTCAGGCACGATAAATATATAAATATATAAATATATAATAATATATATAATAATATATAAGTCAATAATTTTTATAGCTTTGAATGATCACATGTTAATTTATGAAATTTCGGTACTGTTGAAATAACTTCTGGGCGCAGAGCTATAATTCCCGAAGTTTTACTTTACTTTGCAAAATTTGAATTCTATAATTCTTTCGACCAAACCATCAAATAATTACGCAAAGCTTAAAATTATTTAAATTCTAAATCCGTGAATGTGTGATTTAAACAATATTTGAATACTCTACAACACTTCAATATTTAAACATTTAAACATTCTACGCGCCTGCAGGAACTCTCTGATACCTGAAATTTGAACTCTACAACCTCTATAACCGTAGTGAAACCTCTGTAATCTCTTGCACCTAAAATTCCTAATATCACGCGAACCCCGAAATTATTTAAACTTGCACCGAGGCTCAAATTTCTCAAGTGACTGGCGCGTGATACCACGCTAATTAGATTTGGATCAAGGAGAGCCGGCTGAAAATTCAGTCTGACATCGATCGAGTGTCGCATTCGTTAAACAAAAGCTGCTCGTTCGAACGCGTGATTAACGGCGTATTCTTTCTCGGCTTTCCTGAGCGATCCAGGCTGGATCACGGTGTAATCGCGATCACGATCAGGTCGTAGAAAATAACCCTTAACCTAGTGCCAGGGGACAATGATATCGGCCAGTTGTATCAGCACTTTCTTTATCTGGGTGTAGACCCTCGACGTAGGCTGAATATAATATACGGACATATTGTTTTATTCGATGACCTCGCATTCGAAATAGGAACGTTGAACTCATTCTGATGGGAACGAATCGGATTATTTTCGTCCGAAGATCGGATAACATTTTCCGGTACTATTCTTTCTTCGTCGTTTCAAGCATCGAGCGTTAAATTGTTCTATTCGTTCGTAATTTGATTTCGAACATTAAAATATCTAGAATGGAATATTTATGAGACAGCATTTATGGAATATTTAAAAGATTTTTGATGAAGTTCGCATTCATACAGTCGAAATTCAATTTTTATTGAAAACAGGGATGACAATTTGGCGTTGTTTTTTTTTTCTTCTTCATTGCTTTGAGCTTTTAATATTAATTTTTTTCATTTTCTCCTATTGAATTTTGATGTTATTGTTTTAAACGCTGATTTACAATTTCGAATATTGAGATATTTCTAGATTTTTAGGAAAAAATTTTTGCGATTGTGGAATCGAATCTAACAGGTGATATCTTACGGTTTGTTAATTTGAACTTTCAAGTTCGAGTTAATTTGACGAGCATTAAATTGAACTTGCAGAAGAATTCATAGAAATTCATATAAACAGAAATTAAGACAAACGTTCATTTCACGCATCAAATATTCCAATTAGCAATATAATATAGATACTTCGTATTACATATTCTATGCGTTTGAACATTTTCAAATTGACTATTGATTCGTTCGTACATCGAATCGCTAATGGAATCTTGATGAAAATATTCACAGCATATCCAAATTCGTTAATTTATTAGCAGCGCTTCGAAATTGTTCACCAATATATTTCAATTTAACACCGATATTACTAAACGTCTCCAATTCTCGTTCGAGAAAGTTTCTCAAATTTCCAGACCTGTTCCAAGCGGAAAATCGCAAATTACGCTCGTGGATATGCTACGAAACTACGAAACAGCCAATTCCATCGGTATATCGAGTCTGCGACGGAGGCATAAAAAAGAAAGAAAGAAAGAAAAAAAGAGGCAAAAAGACAGAACGATCGTATTCGTATTCCTTCCGTCGACATCGTTTACTCAGGCAATCCCCGTAGAGTTTCCCATGGAATGTAAAATATTTGCCGCGTAATATGCCGGGGGATCACACCGGTAAATAAAACGGGAAACGTAAGATCGAATGCGAATCGGACGAGAGATCGCACTCGCTCGAGTACGAAATGTTTTTCCAGCGAGCTAGATTGCCATCGTAGTGGATTCGTGAACATACGTGTTAGTATACCGATCGACTACATCGGCAGGTGTTTGGGAGATTCTGGCGAACGGCTGGGAAAATATTTGCCCAAATTGAAATTGCAGGCAGCTGTCGAACGTGTCAATTACAAGGGGCAATTTCTCTTCGCCGCTTCATGGAAACAAGTGTCTTTTAATTCGTGATATTAACTCCATCGAGCTACCAATCAATCTTCGGGATTAGCTTTGACTTGGAAATTTTTTTTTGTTTCTTTTTAAAGTATCCAAAATTTTCCGGGATTAGCTTCGATTCGAAATCCTGCGCATGGAACAGTTCGACGTTTGAAAAGTTTATAATTGGTTGTATAAATATTAATATTGACATTTGATCCGAAATTTTAAGCACTGTTTGTTAATTAATAATTAATTAATTAATTCGACTGTTTTGAGATTTGATGTTTGAAGGTTGTTGAGTCTGTAGATTGAAATTCTGGAAGTTTGAGTCAGTTTCTTGAATATTCAAGATTCGTATTGTTCTATCATTTCACGCTCCACAAATTACTAAATTCGAAACATTTTAATAAAATTATGTCTTTATATTCCACATCATTATGTCTGTATCACACAACCCAAACAATAATGTTTCATTCGCTCGATGCCTAATCCATTCAAGATCTATTCAATTTTAGTATAAATCTTCTGCATGAGTCGCTCGAAATTATTAAAAATATTTCAATTTTCAAATCATGCACTCAATGAGATGCTATAGGCAAGAATTTCGCCTTCCGCGACTGTGTTTTATATTCCCTGTGTGTAAAAAAGCTATTATTATGTAAATTATATATATTATTATTGAACTGTTGTTATATAAATCATTATTTTAATAGATATTTATTGTTGCGACAAGTGTCACTTGACACACACTTTACAAATATAGACACAATGCATTTCTAACACGTAATCGTTCCGTTCGAAGAAATCGTTTTGTTTGAGATAATCCGGGCGACGAGTTAATTCGTCTAGCCCAGTTAACAGATTAAACGATCGACGCTTGAAATCCTTAAGCTCCGCTTAAACTTGTCGAAATACACGGCGAACAAGTTTCCATTAATCCAGCCATCAATTTCAAATTTCCCGCCTATTCGGGGACGAGTTTATCCTTCGTGACTTCGCACGGATAATCGCTCATGTCGTTACCTCGAGAAACGAACGAGGATCCGGATGAAAAGGAAAGAGAAGAAACATGATGGAGAGTGAGAAATGAAAAAAAAAAAAGAAAAAAACGGTGAGAAAAGAAATAGAAGCGAGAGAGAGAGAGAGAGAGAAAGGAGAAGAGAAGCGAGGAGAGGGAGAAAGGGAAAAGAGAAGTTGACTCGATCTCGCGCGAGAACTCCGGCGCGTCCCCTCTGCCCGAGGAAACTTGGTTAACTTAGTTTGCCTGACGACTAGATTAGTAGATGGCCTCGGTCCCCGGAAGTCTTTCGGTCTCCCCAGGCACGCGTACGATCTTCCGGTTGTTTGCTGAAAATCCCACGGGTCTTTCTTGCTTTTCTATTCTTCGCCGCGAGAAAACTTTTCATTCTCTTCCCCCGCCCTCCCCCTCCCCCAACTGTTTAACGTTTATTTAATTACACCTTCGTGCGAATTGTTTTCGATCCACGAGACAACAACGTTTTCCATTTTTCCGTTCCTCTTTTT